>CM077186.1:4113640-4153640 GCA_039654105.1 Coreius guichenoti | reverse complement strand
GTTTTGTTTTCTTCTAGCTGCGCTCCTTTTTTCTGGCTGCTGTTTTAAGGGCCCGGGTGTGCTCGTTGTACCACGGCGTTGGACTATTTTCTTTAATCTTCTTTAAGCGCCGGGGAGCAACTGTGTCTAAAGTGCTGGAAAAGAGAGAGTCAATAGTTTCTGTTGCAACATCGAGTTCCTCTAGGCTATCTGGGATGCTGAGGAGATGAAACTAATGAGGAAGATTATTTACAAAGCAATCTTTAGTGGCAGCAGTGATAGTCCTGCCATATTTGAAGCGAGGGGACGGCTTTGCAGCCTTTGCTAAATTAAGTGTACATGATACTAGGTAATGATCTGAGATGTCATCGCTCTGCTGCGATGGTATCAACTTCAATGGTATCAACATTTATTCCATGTGACAGTATTAGGTCTAAAGTATGATTACGGCGATGAGTGGGTCCTGACACGTGTTGCCTTACTCCAATAGAGTTTAGAATGTCTCTAAATGCCAATCCCAATGCGTCTTTTTCATTGTCTACATGGATATTAAAATCACCAACAATTAGGATTTTATCTGCAGCCAGTACTAACTCTGATAGAAAATCAGCAAATTCTCTGGTAAAGTCTGGATGGTGCCCTGGTGGCCTATATACAGTAGCCAGCACAAATGTCAAACGGGATTTATCAATTTCACTACATAACGTTACATAAAGCACCAAAACTTCAAAGGAATTATATTTGAAACTAGACTTCTGAGTAATACTGAAGATATTATTATAAATTACAGCAACACCTCCCCCTTTCACCTTTCAGACGTGGCTCATGTTTATAACAATAATCTTGGGGGGTGGACTCCTTTAAAGTAATGTAATCGTCAGGTTTTAGCCACGTTTCTGTCAAACACAGCACATCTAGGTTATGATCTGTAATCATATCATTAACAATAAGCGCTTTTGAGGAAAGGGATCGAATATTCATCAATCCGAGCTTTATCATTTGATCATCTGTATTATATCCGTTGTTTATTTGTTGAACATCAATAAAATTTTTAATGTTGAATGGTTTTGATGGTTTTTTGTATTTACTAATTCGTGGAACAGACACAGTCTCTATGTAATAATATCTAGGTGAAAGAGTCTCTATGTGCTGGGATTCATCTGACTTCTGTGACGTGAGACAGCTAGCAGGCGGTCGGGTAAGCCAGTCCGTCCCCAAGGTCTGCCCCAAAAGCTTTTCCAATTGTCTATGAACCCTATGTTATTTTGCAGACACCACTTAGACAACCAGCCATTGAGTGATGATAGTCTGCTAAGTATCTCATCACTCCTTTTAACGGGGAGGGGACCAGAGCAAAAAACGTCATCTGCCATCGTACTTGCGAGTTTACACACCTCTTTAATGGTAATTTTGGTGATCTCCAACTGGCGAAGTCAAACATCATTAGTGCCGACGTGAATAATAATCTTAGAGAATTTACGATTAGCATTAACCAGCACTTTTAAATCTGCTTTGATGTCAGGCGCTCTGGCTCCCAGTAAACATGTGACTATGGTGGCTGGTGTCTCTATTTTCACGTTCCGTGTAATAGAATCGCCAATAACTAGGGCACTTTCAACAGGATTCTCAGTGGGTGCGTCACTGAGTGGGGAGAACCTGTTTGATGTTCTAATCGGAACGGAAGAGTGGTTTTTTGATCCGCGACTATGCCGTCTCACCGTCACCCAGTTGCCCTGCTGCACTGGCTCTCACTACTGACAGACAGACAGACAGACAGATAGATAGACAGACAGACAGATAGATAGACAGACATTCTTCTCATCATTCTTCTTCTCCAAAATGAATCGCAATTTTGAGGGCCTAAACATGTTCGAAAACTCATTAAAGTTTGCACACGCGTCAAAAGTGGTGAAAATTTACGTCTGATATGGGTTTCAGAATTAGGCGTGGCAAAATTTCAATTAAGCGCCGCTCGCGCTATGTTTCACGTACGAGAATAAAATGTGGTAGACACATGTAACAGCTCAATACCTACAAAAAAGTCCCTGGGAGCAAAATCTGAAAACCCAACAGGAAGTGAGATATTTTGAATTTTCTCTGCAAAATTTTTGCAGTTTTTACCATTTCCAGACGTTGTACTTTAACAAACTCCTCCTAGAGATTTAACCAGATCAACATCATATTTGGTCAGTCTAATCTAAAGGCCTTTGTGACATTAAATTGTGAAGATCTTGAGTTTTCCCTGAAGGGCGTGTCCGTGGCGGCCTGACAAAGTGCGATGTTTTGCCACAAAACAGGAAGTTGTTGTAACTCGGGCATACAATGTCCGATCTGCCCAAACTTCACATGTTTGATAAGAGTCCTGACCTGAAGACATCTACATGGCAGGAAGTGTGGCACATCAGAATGACTTTGCCATTTTTCTCCTATATTTACCCACTTAAATGCATGTCGACCACTATTCGCTGTTTTCCTGAGGCCACCAGGTGGCGGTGCTCCCGGGTGCGAGGGCCCTTTCATCGCTGCTTGCAGCTTTAATAATCTTACTGTATCTTACTCTAGCCTATAACACTGGACAGTGGGGTCCAAAACACAAACATTCTGTAATTTTTCATGTAAACATGAATATTTAAAAAAAGAAAAAGAAAAAACAGGCCTAAAAGGGCTATTTAAGAGATTTAACCTATTGATAGATTTTTTTTTTATTGCCAATGTGTGAACAGATTGTAATGAAACTTACAACCTTCCCCGACTTCCTAAGTTGTCTGAAAGCCTGTAGACTGATTTTTATGTAAAGGACTCAGGACGTTTTTGCCAGGAAAATCTAAAGGATGTGACGTCACACATATTTCACTACTATATATATGGAGAAAAACAGTATGTGACAAAAGAAGTATGTCTGAATTCAGTACTCATAAAAGAGCAGGTAAAAAGTACAGAAAGACCTACTCCATCCGGCAAGATTCTGAAATGTGTATACAATAGACAATTTACTATCCCATGAGGCCACGGGAGAGGATTTATGAATGACAGTGAGGCAACGCAACTGGTAGGTCATATGATAATGACAACATGGCGAATGTAGTACGTCCAGATTACATTCATACTATATAGAACGTACGTTTTTAGCGAATGTAAATATGTGCTGCACGCTCTCTTCTTAATAGCGAAATAAACACAAGAAAATTGAGAAAAACATTTTTAATAAAGCACAAGAAAAGCATCTGATCAAAGCAATTCGGCACTCTAGTAAAGTCACGTCACGTTTATTTATATATCGCTTTATACAATAGATTGCTTGAAATCAATTTACCGTATTAAACATGAAAAACAGTGTCAGTGTCTCGTTTCTTCAGAAGTACAACTTCATTTCTACTATAAAGCAGCTCTCCAGTGTGTTCATGTTTTCACTCGTTTTCACTGGTTAATGAACCAGAAAAGATTTCCATGTGAAAGAAGGCGGAGCCTCCTTGACACCTACCTATTACGTAATCGCCATGGACCAATGGGAGTACAAAGGTTTTAGCAAAAGTTTAAAGGTTTAAACTTTTCCCGAAAGTTCGCTTTGGCAAGCTGTTTTGAACTCCCAAAACGAACTCCAAACAAAGTTAGAATTCTGCATATAGGCAGTAAATTATTGAAAACAGAAAAAGAACAAGAACAATTTCCATACCATAAAACAAACAAACATAAACTTCCTATGTGTACTAGATTCTATTAAACCACATTACCTTTACTTGAGAAAAAAAGAGTAGAGAGGAAGAGAGAAGATTTCTGTACTGATTTATGCATTTCATTGACAGTAGGTTCAGCCCTACAGTCTTACGGAGGAAGATTTGTGTCCCATTTTGAAGCTAAACAATAGGAGCGCTGTCATGCAATTTAATCTAAGCCCAATTCAATTACGGAGGATACAAAGACATAAGCTTCAAGCTTCGGTGATATGATTAGAGAGATTGAGGCAGACATCAGTCGACTGAGTCATTTCTCCCTTCATTACACAAAACATGAGGCCCACATTCAAGTAACCCATCAAGGCTGCCCTCATTTAGTCCGGTCTCTTATGATTGAAGTAAAAGATGAAGTTAAGGAGACTCCAATTATTAATAATTCTGTGTGCCAATATTTTGTACTATAGCAGCTCAACGATACTGGCATAATCTGTTTTTCAATTTTCAGACAGAAAAAAAACTAACATTTTAATTGTTTAGACTGCCAGAATCATGAGAGAATATATTAACCCCTTAACTGTCATAGCGGGACGCTTGGCGCTCTTTTTTTTAACACCTTTGTTTCATATCACATATTAGTAATCATCATAAATTAGGTATCATTCGAAAGCTTACGAACTCAAAATTCATCCTGTGAAAAAATTTAAATTGGACGTTGGGTTACCATGGAAATGGTACTTTAAATTCTTCTAGCGGGCTCCTCCCCTAGTGGGCGGTGTCAGATTTCATATTGAAAAATTTATTTTAAATACTATAATCTTTAAATATAATCAAAACCTTTTCTAATCTTGACAAAACACATATCGTGGGAAAGGTCTGAGTCTCAAGGTTCCATATTTGATGACTGTTTTGTGATAGAAGTGATATTTGGACAGAAATGTATTAATTTGTTGCAGGAGAATGCATCAACAAACAAACAAAATCAATGGAGTGGGCACACCCGGTGGCTAATTTTGGTACAGCGCCTAAACATAAAATCTCATGGGAACTTTAATTTTTGTGACATCAACTTCAAATTTGGAACACAAATTGGTTAGACATATGCCTTTGATTTTATAGTAAATTTATAGTAAAAATTATTTTGTAAAATATATTTTTTATATAAAATTAAAACAAATATTTAGTACAGTACATTTCATTTACAGTAAATTTAAACTTCCATAACTTTCATACTTTCATTTTTTTTTCACAATAATCTGCCGAGTGTCTTCTTTAATCACTGAAGGAACTGACAAAAGACAAAAAAGCTCATTGCCACATCATCACAGTCGTGACATTATTAATCTATTTAAGATTCAGAAATTCTAAATATAGACTGAGCCTCAAGCCAGACATTTCTAAATGTAAAATGATATAGTGTTTTTCTCTCCCAGCCAGGTATCGTTTTGTCTGTTCAGACAAGAAAAATAAGTTTAGCCAAAGGGCTAATGCTGTATAACAAGCTGACAGGCCAAGATTATACAACCCCGCCCAATGCATGCGAGTATATTACGACCAACCTGTGGAGGAAATCTGATCCAGTGTGAGTAGGGCAGTGCACAGCCTCAGGGGAACAGGTGCATTATGGGGGAAGAGATCTATTACTTTACTCTTTTCCCCCCCAAAGTACTGCAATTTCGCATAAATACGGAAAAAAAAGTTCTGACTAAATAAAAATTTAACTGTCCAAGAAAAAACGTTAAAAAAGTTGCTGCCTTAAATGTTTAAGTACAATCAACTTGGATGTTTAAGTCATTTCAATTTAAATTACATTAAACTGATGTGTTGAATCTTGTATAACTTGTATAAGTTTGTATAAGTTAAAGCAATGTAAAAACATATGTTGTGATAACTTATTTATCATATATTTTTTACAGTGTGAACTTTTGTGACAACATACCCTTTCTGGAGATTGTTTTACATTATGGGCCAGATTTACTAACAGCGTGACTGCGCAGGTAAATGTGATTTCACCTAGTGCAACATGTTTGTTGATCCTGTTACAACATCCAATCAACCAATCAGATTTAAGGGACAAGTTTACAATTTATGTCAAGTTTAGGCTTACAGCCAGTGTCTATCTGTGCTATTCACCTATCATTTCCCTCTGATTTTTGTGATAAGCTATGGTTAGGTTTAGGATAGGGATAGGACTATGTTTTTAGACAGGAATGTTGTTCCAGGATCAACAAAATATGTCTTACCTGGTGACCCGCCAGCACAAACCTTCTTTTGGCATTAAAAACTAATGTCAGGATTTCCTAAAGACACGTAGTGAGAAATCAGCGCTGAAAAGGCGTGAAAGACCATATTGCATATGCATTTGAAGGACGTTTCTTTTTCAATTTATGGGTGGAGAGTATTTAAATGAATCATGCAAGGTGATTTACCAACCCAATCTCGCAACTATTTTACAAGGTGGCGATTTCACATGAATTGTATGATTTTTAGAAAAAAGTAAGCATTAAGGTCCACCCCTAACCACACTCCTAAACCTTACCCCCACTGGGGCGTTAGCAGATTGTATGAAATCGTACAAATTCATACAAATTAGCCACCAATTTGCCAAAACGTGAAATAGTTATGAATTGCCATGAGACTGTGTTGGATTTACTAAGTATTGTGGTAGTCAACTTTAGTGTTGGGATAAGTTCTTTTAAAAGTAATGTGTCACAGTATTGTGTTACTCCTTTAAAAAAGTAACTAATTGCGTTACTTAGTTACTTTTTATGGAAAGTAATGTGCTATGTTACTTTTGCGTTACTTTTTCTCACCTGTGCAGGTCTTGCTTGTTGGTTTTTTAATAAAAAGCTCTATTTTTGGCAAATGTAAAGGCCCTTTCACACCAAAAGTGAAATGAATAAGCCTCAGGCTGAAGGAAATGCAAATTCACGCCTGTCCAGTAGAGGGCGCAGCTCAAACAATCCTTTCAGCTGCTGCCATTCTGAACTGAAGAAGAAAGATCAAAAAATCAGAGTCCAAAATTGCCCCCCTAAACCCTCAATCACTATTCCCTACGTTAGTCCACTGGAAGGAGTGAATGCAAAGGAGTGAGCGAATTCGGATAGCCGTTGAGTGTACATCGGTTGTACACTTCTTATTGCGGTGCATTGTGGGATTAAATGAGTGCACTCCATAATGTCCACTATGGTTGTGGACACCACTACAAATGGCTGTCCCCTCAAATAATGCCCTATTTAGGGGTATAGGGGGCAAATTTGGATTCAGCCTCTTACTTCTGCAAAAAATAAAAATGAAACAAACGTAATGTTTAACTAAAGTAATATTTGCTTATTCATACGGTTGAATTGTATTATCGAAGATCAGTATCAGAGACATTGGTTAATAAAGTGAGATTAAATACATAAAGTACATTTGTGTAATTTAACATTTAATTATTGCAAGTTTGTGTAATATTCTGAGTTTGCATTTCACTGTTTTTATTCATTTTGAGGAATACTGAATGTGTTTTTGTGCAAGTGAGATGAGTAAATGCCTGCTCACATTTAGAACTACAATAACCATCATGTTTACACACAACGACTCTGCACTTACTCACGATTCTCTCAACATGGGGACAGGAGAGCTTTCAGTCAAAAAAGTAAGTTGCATTATTTACTTGAAAAAGTAACTCAGATATTTTATTGTAAATTTAAAAGTGATGCATTACTTTACTAGTAACTTGGAAAAAGTAATCTGATTATGTAACACATGTTAATGTATTACCACTGGTCAGTTTACTGGTACTTGCGTTATTATTTACCGCCCAAAAAAGTATGTCTTTAGCCAATTTTGCACCTGACATGACATTAAATTTGCACATTCACAGTAAATCACCAGCAGAATTATCTACTCCCATTTGCACATGTATTAGATTGCAGCTGCACGCTAATTTGCCCTGTTTGGTAAATCTGGCCCTTTTTGGGATAGATTGCTTTCTTACAATCTTCTATTGATTTCTTCGTCAAATTTCTGTTGGTTCTGTTTCCACTATTTTATTTGTCAAGATTGCTCTCTGTTTTTGTTTTCCACTCACCATTATTCTGAGGGACAATACAGGATTCAAGATTGATTGACAGGTTGAGCGCCCTGTTTGCCCTTTCTGTCACTCCTCCACCAATGTGTCAGTTCCACATGGACTCCAGTGAGCAGTGCAGCCACACACACACAACTTAGTCATGGGGTCACTGACCCAAAACAGACCCCACCTACAGTTAAAGGTCAACACCAGAGACATTCTCATATAGAAATTTACTGGACATCTGAGGAAAGTAGCCAATACCCGGCCCATTGCAAATGCTAATGCAGATCCCAATTAGTTTGTCCGTCTGATATATATAAGTAAAAAAAAAAAGAAAAAGGAAAAAAAGTTTAATTTGTTAACATTAAATGCATAACAATGAACAATACTTTTACAGAATTTATTAATATTATTCAATGGCAATCTCAACATTTACTAATACATTTAAGATCAAAAATTGTATGTGTTTATATTAGTTAATGCACTGTGAGCTAACATGAACATTTTTATTAAGTAACAATAACAAAGGTTAACAAATACTGGTATTTTGGGGGGTAGAAAATGTTACCAAAAAACAATAGTTAAGAATTAGTCAACATACTGATCTTTTATTTAAGTTTATTATTATTCTTAGCAAAACTTTAAACAGTATCTCCTCCAAGCTACAAACACCAAACTCGGCTCAGACCTTCAGACTGTTCTGACTTAGTCTGCTATATCTTTTCAAACTGATCCGACTTACGGTTTCCCTAAAAATTAAGATTAAATCTCAGATAAATCCCATAGACTTACATTGACAGAATGTTCAAATGAGCCAAGACTGTTCAAACTCCAACTGCCAAAATGTATTCACCACCATATAGCAACCACCCTGAGTACCCTGGCAACTGCATAGCAACACCCTAGCAACCACCCGAAATGCCCTAGCAACCGCATAGCAACACCTTAGCAACCACCCTGAGTACCCTAGCAACCGCATAGCAACACCCTAGCATCCAGCCCAAGTACCACTACGTATCTATCACTGTCATGCTAATTCATGCTAAAAACATGCTAATTAATGCTAGCAACGTGCTAAATTATGCTAGCAACATGTAATTCATGCTAGCAATGTTTTAAATAATGATAGCAGTGTTAATAATGCTACCAATATGCTATCAAAGTTTTAAATCATGCTAACATGTTAAAACATGCTAGGAAAATGTTAAATCATGCTAGCAACATGTTAATACATGCTAACAATGTGCTAAATCATGTTAACAACATGTTAAATAATGCTAGCAACATGTTAAAACATGTTAACAATGTGCTAAATCATGTTAGCAACATGCTAAAACGTGCTAACATGTTAAATCATGTTAGCAACATGCTAATCATGCAAGCAGCATGCTAATCAAGTTAGCAACATGCTACACAACATGTTAAAACATGCTAATAGCCTTTTTTTTTTTTTTTTTACTTTATCCGAGTAAAACCTTCAAGTTATTTTAAACTTACAGACCTGGCTTTGTCAAGCCATAATCAAAGTAAGTCAACAAACTTTACAATCTAGTTACATTTTTATGATCACAAAAGACATTCATCTTTCTTTTTTAGCATCCAAAGATGATTTAAAGTGCATATTATTATTCTTAAGATGTTTAAAAAAAATTGTAATTCTGCAATCAAGAATAACAATCAAAAACTAAAGCAAATACCACCATAGCCCAGAAACATTTTCTGTACATGTAGAACAGTAAATATATGTGGGTTTGTCCTCATCTAAAGTATTCAGGGAATAAACAAGAAATCTCTTTCATGAGGCCTTCATTTAGAGAGCGATCTGGGTCTGTTTGAAGATTAGAGATCCCTAAATACCCTCTTCATCTCCAAACCCTACATTTTCCTTTTCAGAGAGTAAAGATATCAGAGACAGCGATAAAGACCCTGAACTCCACCCACTAAAGACGCTCTGTTTCAGACAGAGATGTCAGATTCACCATGAACAGGTGCAGATGGCCTAAATGAGGTTATGTATTTCTATTGCTTCTAGTTACGTCTTGGTTTATTAATGTTATGAATGCAGAAATCACGACTACTGTCAATGTTTGAGTATGTCCTTGTTTGGTTGGGTGACTGTTTGACTGAATGATGGTGTATGAGTGGGCGTAGGAGACACAATGTCAAGAACGGCCCCACATAAATCACATCCTGTGTCAATAAATAAGTAGCAATGAATCTAATATTGTAAACAACACCCAGAGCATGACCAAAAATGTGTCTTTCCATGAATTGGGGTTCGAATTACTTTATATAATACATGTACACTACACTTCGAAAGTTTGGGGTTGATAAGATTTCTTTTCCTTTCTTTGAAAGAAATCTCTTATGGTCACCAGAACAAAGAACTGATTGAACTGAAGGCTTATACACCGATCAGGCATAACAATATGACCACCTTCCTAATATTGTGTTGGTCCCCCTTTTTTGCTGCCAAAACACTCCTGACCTGTCAAGGCATGGACTCCACTAGACCCCTGAAGGTGTGCTGTGGTATCTGGCACCAAGATGTTAGCAGCAGATCCTTTAAGTCCTGTAAGTTGCGAGGTGGGGCCTCCATGGATCAGACTTGTTTGTTCAGCACATCCCACAGATTCTCGATTGGATTGAGATCTGGGGAATTTTAAGTCAACACCTCAAACTCGTTGTTGTGCTCCTCAAATCATTCCTGAACCATTTTTGCTTTGTGGCAGGGCGCATTATCCTGCTGAAAGAGACCACAGCCACCAGGGAATACCATTTCCATGAAAGGGTGTACATGGTCTGCAACAATGCTTAGGTGGTACGTGTCAAAGTAACATCCACATGGATGGCAGTACCCAAGGTTTCCCAGCAGAACATTGCCCAAAGCATCACACTGCCTCTGCCGGCTTGCCTTCTTCCCATAGTGCATCCTGGTGCCATGTGTTCCCCAGGTAAGTGACGCACACGCACCTGGCCATCCACGTGATGTAAAAGAAAATGTGATTCATCAGACCAGGCCACCTTCTTCCATTGCTCTGTGGTCCAGTTCTGATGCTCACGTGCCCAGTGTTGGCGCTTCCGGCCATTGTGCCATTGTTTTGTCTCAAGATGCACACCAGTAATGTTTTTTTCTAAGGAACATTTAAAAAAGCTACTTAAATGTCCTAATTGAACTAAGGCCTAATCCTGGCTTAATCTATGCCCTGTCTGTGAAACCAGGCCATAGTTTATCAATAAGTAAACCAACAAATACACAACTAACATGCTGATTACTACAAACCCGATTCCAAAAAAATTGGGACACTGTACAAATTGTGAATAAAAAAGGAATGCAATAATTTACAAATCTCATAAATTTATATTTTATTCACAATAGAATATAGATAACATATCAAATGTTGAAAGTAAGACATTTTGAAATGTCATGCCAAATATTGGCTCATTTTGGATTTCATGAGAGCTACACATTCCAAAAAAGTTGGGACAGGTAGCAATAAGAGGCCGGAAAAGTTAAATGTACATATAAGGAACAGCTGGAGGACCAATTTGCAACTTATTAGGTCAATTGGCAACATGATTGGGTATAAAAAGAGCCTCTCAGAGTGGAAGTGTCTCTCAGAAGTCAAGATGGGTAGAGGATCACCAATTCCCCCAATGCTGCGGCGAAAAATAGTGGAGCAATATCAGAAAGGAGTTTCTCAGAGAAAAATTGCAAAGAGTTTGAAGTTATCATCATCTACAGTGCATAATATCATCTAAAGATTCAGAGAATCTGGAACAATCTCTGTGTGTAAGGGTCAAGGCCGGAAAACCATACTGGATGCCCGTGATCTTCAGGCCCTTAGACGGCACTGCATCACATACAGGAATGGTACTGTAATGGAAATCATAACACGGGCTCAGGAATACTTCCAGAAAACATTGTCGGTGAACACAATCCACCGTGCCATTCGCCGTTGCCGGCTAAAACTCTATAGGTCAAAAAAGAAGCCATATCTAAACATGATCCAGAAGCGCAGGCGTTTTCTCTGGGCCAAGGCTCATTTAAAATGGACTGTGGCAAAGTGGAAAACTGTTCTGTGGTCAGACGAATCAAAATTTGAAGTTCTTTTTGGAAAACTGGGACGCCATGTCATCCGGACTAAAGAGGACAAGGACAACCCAAGTTGTTATCAGCGCTCAGTTCAGAAGCCTGCATCTCTGATGGTATGGGGTTGCATGAGTGCGTGTGGCATGGGCAGCTTACACATCTGGAAAGGCACCATCAATGCTGAAAGGTATATCCAAGTTCTAGAACAACATATGCTCCCATCCAGACGTCGTCTCTTTCAGGGAAGACCTTGCATTTTCCAACATGACAATGCCAGACCACATACTGCATCAATTACAACATCATGGCTGCGTAGAAGGAGGATCCGGGTACTGAAATGGCCAGCCTGCAGTCCAGATCTTTCACCCATAGAAAACATTTGGCGCATCATAAAGAGGAAGATGCGACAAAGAAGACCTAAGACAGTTGAGCAACTAGAAGCCTGTATTAGACAAGAATGGGACAACATTCCTATTCCTAAACTTGAGCAACTTGTCTCCTCAGTCCCCAGACGTTTGCAGACTGTTATAAAAAGAAGAGGGGATGCCACACAGTGGTAAACATGGCCTTGTCCCAGCTTTTTTGAGATGTGTTGATGCCATGAAATTTAAAATCAACTTTATTTTTCCCTTAAAATGATACATTTTCTCAGTTTAAACATTTGATATGTCATCTATGTTGTATTCTGAATAAAATATTTGAAATTTCCACATCATTGCATTCTGTTTTTATTCACAATTTGTACAGCGTCCCAACTTTTTTGGAATCGGGTTTGTACATTTAAAACTATTAGGATACTTTGATTTTTCTTGGCTACTCCGAGTAATTTTCACCCCAACACGTGTACTGTGACACTTAATGCTTGGAAGTACACAGCTTACATTGGATTCCCTTCAACTTTGTGTGCTGAAGGCTGAAATTCTGCTGATGTTGTTGAGTTAACACTTATAGGCTCGAGCACAGCTGTCCTGGACCTGCTGATGTCTCCACTTCCCACCATCTGCCCAGTGTGATAATACAATTCACTTAACTTCCTCCACTTCCACCCCCGCTATTAACTCACCCCTGTCTCTTTCACTCAGTCAAGAACATTGATGCTGCAAGGGTTTCTTGTTGTAAAAGACAGATGCCTGTTGTCATTTATTCATGTTTCGTTATTACTGACTTTCTTCCGTGGAACACAAAAGGAGAAACTTCTACACATTTATTATAAATAATTTGATTAAGTGAATTCAGTCACTGGGTGCGCCGGAAGGGCTGCCGCTTTTGTATAGTTTGTGCTGTTTAATAATCATTTGAAACTTAGTAAACTGGCAGCTCCAGTAGTAATGAAAAGATTTATCTTGAACTTGTCATGGAAACTAGCATGTATAAACCTTAATTAAACAATGTAATAAGCTATTAAAAAGGATTATATACCTGTATGATATTACGCTGGACCAGCGGTTTAGAAAACGAATGGATGGAAGATTCAGCTGCGACACCATCTTCTGGTCAGACGTGAGAATTCATTCGGTGTGACCGTCACAATGCATTCTCTAGCCGTTAAGCATATATCGGTTGTACACTCGTTATTGCGGTGCATTGTGGGATTGAATGAGTGCACTCAATAACGTCCACTATGGTTTCGGACACCACTACAAATGGCTGTCCCCTCAAATAATGCCTATTTAAGGGGGCGATTTCAGACACAGACCAATTATGATGTGTTTACTGGCATGAGGGCGGGGCAAGCTGTCACTCACATGAGATCGACCAATAGCAAACTACAACCATCCAATCAATTCCCCACGGACAAAATCAAGCCCCGCCCTACATTTGTTCTAAGCCGTTTCACTCGGATATACGTCACAATAGGGAAGAAAAGACTATCACAACTTCCTTTTCGTGCCAACTTTATTTCTACATTTATGTATTTCTACATTTCTTTGTCCGTAGGGTAATGAGGAGGCTGTGGTTTACCTCAGACATAGCAATTCTGACTTTTTTCTGAGTTTCTGACTTTTCGTCATTCTGATTTTTCACATTTCTGAAATTTTTCTCGCAATTCTGACTTTTTTTTGTCACAATTCTAACTTTTTTCTCACAATTCTGACTCTTTTTCTTGCAATTTTGACTTTTGTCAATTCGAACTTTTTTCTCGCAATTCTGACTTTTGTCTTGCAATTGCGAGTTTATATCTCACAATTCTGACTTTTTTCTCACATTTCTGACTTCTCGTAATTCTGAATTTTTTTTTTTTTGTGACAATTCTGACTTTTTCTTGCAATTTTGACTTTCTTTTTGTCACAATTTGAACTTTTTTCTCGCAATTGACTTGTCTTGCAATTGCGAGATTATCTCGCAATTCTGACTTTTTTCTCACATTTCTCACTTTTCTCGCAATTCTAAATTTTTTCTCAGAATTGCGAGTTTAAATCACGCAATTCTGACTTTTCTCGCAATTCTGACTTGGAAGTTGAAAAGTCTTTTTATCTTTTTATTTCATGGCGGAAATTAATAGCAATAAATAAAAACAAGAAATGACATTTATTTATGATTGATTTTATTTGGCAAGCACATGGAGGATGCACACAAAAGTTTGCCGTTTAGATCGGGTTCGTGTTGAACAAGTCTTTTATTCACAATGTTCTCTCTGTTCAAATGTAAACAAGTGTAAATGTCAACATCACATACTGTATGTCTAAAGAACCTGTCAGGTAATCAATCCGCTGTTTTATTCCAACCATTACTCCTGGCCGAAGGCTTCTGTAAATATTTAGTTTATACATTGAGTTACGTTTCAATTAAGTTTAATGGTGCAATGCAAAAATATTTGTTGTAACTTAGTTGTACACCAAAGAGCAACATCAACATCAACCTAACAGCTCCTTCTGTGTATCATGAAAGAAAAACTTTGGCATGATATGAAGGCGAGTAAATGATGACAGGACTTTCATTTCAAGGCAAACGTCATTCAGTTTCAACTCAGAATAAGAATACAACACAAGTTGTTGCATATCAAATAAAAGATGATACATTTATTGATGCATGTAAGCTATTAATTTGGTGTCGACTAAACGGCAAAGCAACAATCCCAATCATAATGCATGCCTTTGGAGAAAACAGACTTACAAAACAGTGTTTCAAAAGTCCATATCTGTTGACCCGCGTTGACTCTCTCAGAACAAAGCAATGTTCCACAAATTAAAATTTACTGCAGCCGTCTCATAAACATGACAAACAATGTTAAATTTAAACCGCTGTATACTCTGCAACCTTCAGCCGTATTCATCAAGCGTATAAATCAAGGCTGGTACTTTTGTCTTGGCTGCAGGAGCGTGAGCTGGAACTTGGCTGTGCGTCTCTAAGTACGTGTGTTGATGCATCAGCCGCTGGCGGGGAGCCAGTCCTCGCTGGTGACAGTGGCTCCCGCCGCATCGTGCATTTGTAGCTTAGCACCTCGCTAAGAAGGGTCATTCACACCGCTATAAATAAGGAGCTAACGCTTACACTCGGCTTTCAGCAGGAGACAGCATTTACACTGCAAGCTATGCATTATAATATTTAATCACCCCTACTAACCTGCAGTCAATTTCACTGTAAACACAATTTATGTTGTAAACTCGTCAGCAAGAGTGATGTTTACAAGGTTCTTTATGCGGCACGACAGGGTTCGTGATTCGTTCGTCAACAGCATTTATTGGATGTAATCCTTGCAGAGTAACATAAGTGATGTGCAGATCTTACACACTGTTGATTTTAACGTACGGTCATGAAGCGAAACATTAGCATCTCTTATTTTGGGGCGATATCCAATTCATTGAGAATTTCCTCAAAGCGCATCAACTCGGAACGGACTCGCTTAAGACATGAAGAGGAAAAGCATAAGAACCTTTTCAATACGTATATATTTATAGCTTAAGTCTGACGCTGTATAGCAGCAGTTCTGAGCCACTTCTGCCAAGCTGCATCGATGATACAGGACAACAACTTTAAGTAACAAAACTGGCCATCTATCAGCTCAAAATAATATTTCATCTACAATTCTCATGGTCACGTTCACAAAAGCTACACTTCAAAAAGTTCTACATAAACGCATCCTGGTACAAAAATGCAACAAAATTCAAATAGTGTAATAAAAAATAAGGGTAGAGTGTAAATATATATTCATATTTATACATTTCTAGATGTATTTACAAGAAAGGCTGCGAGTTGCCCGTTGTTAAAATACATTCGGGCAGACCATTTAGTGGAATACATTTTCTTAAGAATTTGGTCTCGGAGGCAAAATAAAGGTCCTTGTTTAACACCGATAGAAAATATAAACACTCCCAACATCCATCAGTCTGTCCCTCATTCAATGATGGCGAGGTTTTCTCTACTACAGATGACAGAGGCGGATGTTTCAGTCTTGAGAAGCAAACACGTACCACTTTCTGCTCAAGTGCCCTATAGCTTTATAGCAACGACAGGTAAAGGGGTTGAGTTTGTTCTCCTCCAGCTGTATGAAACAAGCCGTATCATTATGTGATGTCCATCCCAAGCGCTTCAACTCTTGGCGACTGTAAGTGTGCTCTGCGGCAAAGCGTGGTCTCCGTGAGTCCATGAGTCGAGTCCAGCCCGGGCGCACGCTGAAGAATGACTGCTGGAAGGAGAGGGGGAAGCTCAGCGCTTTTTAAACGCCACTCCGCGGTTGGGATGCGGGGGGAATTTGGGCAGGCAGGGCTCTTCAGCGCCGGGGTCATGAGAGAACACAGAGTCTTCACCAGAAGAGCAGGTAGAGCTGCGTGTGTCCGGGAAATTTGGAGAAAATTGGTCCAGAGTCACAGACAGGTCCAGATACTCCTGAAAATGTAAAACACACACACAAATGTATTATTTTTAATATTATTGTTAACACAACAAAAACAATTATTATTATTATTATTATTAAATAAAAGTACCAGTAATAATAATAATAATAGTAAACAACAATATTTTAATTTATTTTATTTAATAATAATAATAATATTATTATCAACAACAATAGCATTACTGAATAGTAATTATCATTAATGTATTATTATTAATGACTGAATGACAACAACAATTATTATTACTAATTATTAGTTAATTATTTATTATTATTATTATTATTATTATTATTATTATTATTATTCAATAGTTAATTACTCATTTAACATACCTAGAGTTATGCTGTCACAATTAAAATTCGTTGGAAAAAAAAAAGTTTTTTCAAACACAGCTGAAATGTCATGCAATGTATTGAAAGCTGATTTGTGGATTATTGTGCGTTTCCCAAAAGCATTGTTAACCAACTTCCACTGAACTCTATTGGTAACGACGAAACTTTGGGAAAAGCAGCCCTGATCCGCTTCCTCAAGGGCTCACCTGACTGGACGTCATAGAGAGGGTTCGGTCCAGATCTTCCACCAGCTGTTTGAACGTGGGTCTCTGAGACGGAACGGCATGCCAACAATCCCTCATCATCATATACCTTCAAGAGGAACGCAGTTTTAAAAACCATCATAATATCTCTACCATCATGACAAGAAGCAGTCCTATCATTACAACACTCAAGGGTCTTACAGTTCATGGGTGCATGTGGTGGGCCGGTCCATGCGGTGGCCTTCCTTTAGCAGTTTAAAGAGTTCCTCCACAGGGACACCTGGGTACGGGGAGCCGCCGAGAGTAAAGATCTCCCACAGCAACACCCCGAAAGACCACCTAACATGCAAAAACACCATCACAATCACCATTATTAACAGACAAAGGCATTATGTATCCATCCAAGTGTGTGTGAGAGAATATCTTCAGACGTACACGTCACTCTGATGGGTGTAAATGCGGTCGAACAGAGCTTCAGGCGCCATCCATTTCACTGGTAAACGACCCTGTGAAAAACACAAACAGGTGATGAATTAGTGAATAAAGTAATTGAGATTATAGATCAGCATTTGTGACAATCCTGCTGGGACGAAATTGTAATTATGGCTCAAAGAAAATCAAGACGACAAGAATCATCTCTTAAATACAGATAAGCATCAGATAGTGCTCAACTAAAAGAAATGGAAGATCAGATTAAAAACATTTGGTATTATGTGTCTCCGTCTGAAATCTTACATTGGTGGTCTTCTTGTAGTAATCAATATGATGGATGTCTCTGGCCAGGCCGAAGTCGGCTATCTTCATGACGTTATCTTCAGTTACCAGGACATTACGCGCAGCCAGGTCTCTATGAATACACTACAACAGAGAAACATTGTACACATGTACATTAATCAAGGGAACCATTATAAAGACTTCATATGCTAGTTAGTGTTGCACGATATACTGGTACTAGAAAAGTATCGCGATACCCTGCTATTAAAAACGGTACGATATGAAATTTTATTAGTACCGTAAGAATGACAGCAGTCTAATAAGAGCAGCAATTCTTAATTTGTGTCATGCATGCATGAGAAAATAAAGCGCGGCGCAGGACGTGCTCACGCTGCCGGGCTCTGACCTGAAAAGCACGCACACCTTTGGATACATGGATTACAAATGCCATGACGCCAGAATCCCTCGTGGAAGAACGCCGTCGTGTTTACAACAGTGATAATGAGTGCTTACCGGGATCAACTAAACGCTGGATTTTCAAAAGTATGTGAAGTTCGCGGCTCCATTGTTGCAGTAAACTTGCACAACCTTCTTGAATTAATAATTTATAGAGGCACGCCGGTCTGTTATTGCAGACTTTACATTTGATTATTTAATTTCTTTCTTGAATGCTACTGTTAAATAGACCTACTGTAGATGAACAATAAAGCACTGTTTACAAACCCGATTCCAAAAAAGTTGGGACACTGTACAAATTGTGAAAAAAAAAGGAATGCAATAATTTACAAATCTCATAAACTTATATTTTATTCACAATAGAATATAGATAACATATCAAATGTTGAAAGTGAGACATTTTGAAATGTCATGCCAAATATTGGCTCATTTTGGATTTCATGAGAGCTACACATTCCAAAAAAGTTGGGACAGGTAGCAATAAGAGGCCGGAAAAGTTAAATGTACATATAAGGAACAGCTGGAGGACCAATTTGCAACTTATTAGATCAATTGGCAACATGATTGGGTATAAAAAGAGCCTCTCAGAGTGGCAGTGTCTCTCAGAAGTCAAGATGGGCAGAGGATCACCAATTCCCCCAATGCTGCGGCGAAAAATAGTGCAGCAATATCAGAAAGGAGTTTCTCAGAGAAAAATTGCAAAGAGTTTGAAGTTATCATCATCTACAGTGCATAATATCATCCAAAGATTCAGAGAATCTGGAACAATCTCTGTGCGTAAGGGTCAAGGCCGGAAAACCATACTGGATGCCCGTGATCTTCGGGCCCTTAGACGGCACTGCATCACAAACAGGAATGCTACTGTAATGGAAATCACAACATGGGCTCAGGAATACTTCCAGAAAACATTGTCGGTGAACACAATCCACCGTGCCATTCGCCGTTGCCGGCTAAAACTCTATAGGTCAAAAAAGAAGCCATATCTAAACATGATCCAGAAGCGCAGGCGTTTTCTCTGGGCCAAGGCTCATTTAAAATGGACTGTGCCAAAGTGGAAAACTGTTCTGTGGTCGGACGAATCAAAATTTGAAGTTCTTTTTGGAAAACTGGGACGCCATTTCATCCGGACTAAAGAAGACAAGAACAACCCAAGTTGTCATCAGCGCTCAGTTCAGAAGCCTGCATCTCTGATGGTATGGGGTTGCATGAGTGCGTGTGGCATGGGCAGCTTACACATCTGGAAAGGCACCATCAATGCTGAAAGGTATATCCAAGTTCTAGAACAACATATGCTCCCATCCAGACGTCGTCTCTTTCAGGGAAGACCTTGCATTTTCCAACATGACAATGCCAGACCACATACTGGATCAATTACAACATGATGGCTGCGTAGAAGAAGGATCCGGGTACTGAAATGGCCAGCCTGCAGTCCAGATCTTTCACCCATAGAAAACATTTGGCGCATCATAAAGAGGAAGATGCGACAAAGAAGACCTAAGACAGTTGAGCAACTAGAAGCCTGAATTAGACAAGAATGGGACAACATTCCTATTCCTAAACTTGAGCAACTTGTCTCCTCAGTCCCCAGACGTTTGCAGACTGTTATAAAAAGAAGAGGGGATGCCACACAGTGGTAAACATGGCCTTGTCCCAACTTTTTTGAGATGTGTTGATGCCATGAAATTTAAAATCAACTTATTTTTCCCTTAAAATGATACATTTTCTCAGTTTAAACATTTGATATGTCATCTATGTTGTATTCTGAATAAAATATTGAAATTTGAAACTTCCACATCATTGCATTCTGTTTTTATTCACAATTTGTACAGTGTCCCAACTTTTTTGGAATCGGGTTTGTAATTCATTTGTCTCTTTTTTTTATAGTATTTGTCATTGTTTGTAATTTGCATTTTTGCTTATTTTTAAAAACAAAGATAAAATAAAATTAAATATCTATATTGTAATTATAAAATTACATTTTAAAAAAGATTTTGGTCATCCCAACCTGTTCATGATAGTGAAAGGTTAGTGAATGTTAACATTGATAATAATGTGATTGTTGCAAACATCTCTGTAAGGATGTTCACACTGGCATGTAATTATTATTATTATTATTATTATTCTTTAAAAATAAAGAAGAGGGAATGGTCAAAAAGCAGGACAGGAACATGCTGGCCAAGTGAGTTTTTTTTTTTTTCTTTTTTCCTAAATTTATAAAACAATGAATTGTAAGTTCTGTCATATTATTCAATTACTTTTACTGTTTTTTGTTTTTTTGCCGTGGTATCGATTAGGGCTGCACGATATTGGAAAAAACGTGCATTGCAATATTTTGTTTTTCTGCGATATATATTGCGATATAACTACATGAATTAATTAATATAATTTATCTTTGTTAAAGCTACAAAAGTCCTTTTCTCGTTCCCTTTTGTTGTTTGATCACCATGACACAACAGAGGACAGAGCAAGTTACTTTTGATATGAAACAAAGTCTCAACTTTCACGAAATTTAAACAATAAATACTGTTTTGTGGCTCTTTAATGTGTCGTGATCACTGTAGCGCCTCAGTTAAAGCTGCTCGTGAACCGATCATCTCTTCCTTCTAGTTCATTGATAGCATCAAATAAACATGAATGAACACCAGAAGAAATGTTGTTTCAACCGCGGAAAGACATCAGTACACACCGTTTTTCAAGTTCAAGTCTACCGGCGTTAATCTACTAACTCTCCTGACTGCTTTGTCAGACAAAATGGCGGACTCTGCGTTATGATTGGTCAGATCGCCTGTCAGTCAAACTCATGGCGAAGGGTGAATTCAGCGTTCACGTGCTGTGTGCACGGCTCTGTGTGTGTGTGCACAGAAAACAGCGCGCGACTTACAATCCTCCTGCGCTTGATGCCTGACTCGACTTAAAAACACATGCAAATGATAAAGTTTCACTATATGATGGTTAAACTTTGAAATTAATCCGCGAATCACATGCGTTCTGAACCGGGGTGCAGCTGGCCCGCACAAATCACGGATCAACTATGATCCCTATACTTGACATCGCACATCCTGCGATGTGACTATTGCGAATGCGCACACTGTGATATCGATGATAAAATGATATATCGTGCAGCCCTAGTATTGGTATCAAGTTATTTTAGTCTGGTATCATATCAAAGTCATAATTTTGGTATCGTGACTGATATGAGAACAGAATAGCGTTTGAGATGCCAACCTTCTTGGATGCAAGGTATTCCATGCCACGAGCCACCTGGTAGGCGCAGGAGATCAGGTCTTTGATTGACATGTTCTCCACGGGCACCTGGTCGGGGTTGTAGCAGTACTCCATCCCAGGTGGACGGCGTACACGCAGATACTCTCTCAGATTCCCCTTTGCAGCAAACTCCACGATGACGTAGAGCGGACCTGACAATGGCAAACATAATCAGTCTTTACTGGAGAGGCCACAGTTTTTGATACATTAATGTGTGATTCAATAAGGAAGTTAGGTTCAATTAATCTAGCATGTGAAATCACAAAAGCTGGACTGATGACAACCTTTTGAAGCCAAAAAGCACTGCGCCTAACAGATTGATTTTGAAATATGATTTACACCCATACTGCATTATCTCTAAATGTTTCTCTCCACTCATCCGTCTCTCTCCCGCCTTCTTAATTCCTCCTTTACTCACCATCTTGTGTGCAGGCCCCCAGCAAGTTGATGATGTTCTTGTGTTTGCCAATAATCTTCATCATTTCCATCTCGGAGATGAGATCTGACAGGTCCTTCTCTGTGGCGTCGGCTATAAAAGCAACATTGATGAACACACATATATCTTAGTATGACAGGTCACGGAAACTTCAACCTCTAAGCCGTGAGGGACAAACAGGTTATTTTATTCATGCTTTCCTTTTTCATTTATTTCCGGTGTGGACCTGAAATCAACTTATCATTCAAGACATTGCATTTGGAGTATAATCTGACACATTTCCCAGCAAAACTAAATTCTCGGTAGAAAATAATGCAGCATGATAATTGATTTTATTGGATAGTAAAAAATTAGGCTATACCATTACTGGGACTTTCTATAGAATAATGCGTATTGATGAATTGTGTACAAGTACAGGAAAATATATGTTTGTTCGGGTTAATTCAATTACTGTTTTTTACCATTTATAATGCTGTTGAGAATAATACTGTCCATGTATGATACATTACAGTTCAGTGGGTGAGTCAGATGTTAATGCATTGAATGAATTAAACGGATAACGAGAGTCTGGGAGTTTGTTTCACCAATTAATCTACAGAATTGGTTCATTAGAGTCATTCATTTATGAATTAGCTACTGTACAGTGGTCAAGCTCAATGTTTGCTAAGGCTCCCAGGCCTTATAATCATCACATTCAATTTAAACTATGAACTTACAACACAATTAAAACAAAGTGCAGTAAGTACTTTTTGAAGAATGCTGTTAAAAGTGAACAGTCAACTATGAACAGTCAAATCCCATACTGAATGCCGCTAAAAACAGGTCAGATACATGCAATGTGCTTGCCTTGCATTATGATTATTGTATAATAAACTTAATCGTTCACTTAAGCAACGTTAGCCATTTTAGACATATTTCGGGCGGCAAAAATCACAGAAAAAGCTTGACGTGTACTGACAACTATAAATTATTTAAACATTCTCTTCGTTAGGATGTTGATATAGCAACTGTTCAAGTGTTAAGTTCCATTCATAATGTTTCTCCTTTAATCCGATATAAAATGTCATACCGTATTGTCCCTCATCCCTATTTAGGGCACGCGTTAATATTAGAAAAGCTTTCCAGCACTGGATAGACCCAAGAGTGAAGGCCTGAAAACAGACGCCGAGGTTGCATTGTTTCTGCTCCATACGTGAGTAACATTGGTTTTGTGTGTGCTGTTCGCGATAAAGAACCTGCTTGTATATACTTAAGTGTATGTTTTTTTTTTCTCTTGTCTTTCGTTTGTCTTTATTTTGCTTCACTTCTGCTATGATAAAGAGACATCGACTCTTGCATTACGTGTTCGTGCATTTTGGGGGCGGAGCAATGAAGGGAGAGGCGTGTTTGATTTCAAATATCAACAGTTTCTCAGAAATCGCTTACTGCACCTTTAAGGGTGTATTCACACCTGACTTGTTTGGTTCGACTGAATCGAACTCAAGTTCGTTTCCCCCCTTGGTGCAGATCTTTTGGGCAGGTGTGAATACAGCAATCGCACTCGGGCGCGGACCAAACCACCGTACCGAGACCCAGCTGAAGAGGTGGTCTCGGTCCGGTTCCAAGCGAACTCTAGTACCTAATCCGTCTTCTGAGCAATGGCACTGTCAGTATGCCATAGTAGGCGCACATAAGAGCATGCTCTCTCCGTCGGAACCGTGTTGAAGCACATCTTCGTCTTCGCAGAAAACCGAACTTTCCTGTCCTGTCAGCCGTTATACTGTGCTCGTAGCGCGCACTCTTCAATTGCACTCGCAAATGCGGCGGCACACACTGTACATCACTTCATATATAAAGCGCAAGAGAAACTACGAGCATGCAATGTCACGTTGTCAATTAGTAAGTCATGAAATAAAAGTAAAGTACCAATAAATCACGTAACTGGTACGAAGTGTTAGCTGGGAAGTATTTGCATGCAGGTATGACGCTCATTCTGTTTATCAGGAGCAGTTATATGATTAATTTACAGTTCATGTTGGTAATGTTTCAATAACCCCAAAATGCCACTTTATTTTCACTTTGTTATTTTGTAGATTTGTAAATTAGTGTGGTGGCTACTTTATTGTATTAACAATATATACATGTCCAATGAAAGGATGACCTTAACACACGTGTGGTTTTGTTTACAAATTTTGGCTCACTTGCAAAAAGGGCAGTGTGAAAGCGAACCACACCAAAAAAAAAAAAAAAAAAAAAAAAAAAATCAACATTGTATATGGTCCGGACCAAAGCAAGTGAACTAGCGGACTTTCCTGGTGTGAATACACCCTAAGTCAGATTCAATTTATTTTGCATTAGTGCTGTCAACTGAGCAATGCAGCGAAGTGTTGATATTGTTAACTAGAACTATTAAAAATAATTTTAGTCCAATGTCCAATCTTTCTCAAATATGTCTCCTTGCTATGCCATGTGTCCAAAGTTACAAAGCTTCAGAACAAAAGTATTCCAGGTTTTTCCAGATACTATCAACATACATCTTGAGCCAGATCCTTAATTAAATTTGGAGTTTCTGAAGATTTTTTGAGTTTTACATTGGTCCAGCAACAGCTTGTCTCTTATGGCATATATAAAGAAAGTAGTAAGTGCAAGTTTAAGTGCAAACACTTAAAATGTGGCTTGCAGAGTTGATTAGTATTACATTTAAAAAGAATCAGAACAAACTTTCATTATATCAAGAGATCAGGTCCCCTTTTATTCAGAACTGTGATGATTAGTGTATGATGGGGTGGGAGAGACATTTTCTGTCTTGTTTGCACTGCTTTACTGATTTCTATTTCCCAATTTTTTGTTTTGTTGTTTTGATGTACAAACCCGATTCCAAAAAAAGTTGGGACACTGTACAAATTGTGAATAAAAAAAGGAATGCAATAATTTACTAATCTCATAAACTTATATTTTATTCACAATAGAATATAGATAACATATCAAATGTTGAAAGAGAGACATTTTGAAATGTCATGCCAAATATTGGCTCATTTTGGATTTCATGAGAGCTACACATTCCAAAAAAGTTGGGACAGGTAGCAATAAGAGGCCGGAAAAGTTAAATGTACATATAAGGAACAGCTGGAGGACCAATTTGCAACTTATTAGGTCAATTGGCAACATGATTGGGTATAAAAAGAGCCTCTCAGAGTGGCAGTGTCTCTCAGAAGTCAAGATGGGCAGAGGATCACCAATTCCCCCAATGCTGCGGCGAAAAATAGTGGAGCAATATCAGAAAGGAGTTTCTCAGAGAAAAATTGCAAAGAGTTTGAAGTTATCATCATCTACAGTGCATAATATCATCCAAAGATTCAGAGAATCTGGAACAATCTCTGTGCGTAAGGGTCAAGGCCGGAAAACCATACTGGATGCCCGTGATCTTCGGGCCCTTAGACGGCACTGCATCACATACAGGAATGCTACTGTAATGGAAATCACAACATGGGCTCAGGAATACTTCCAGAAAACATTGTCGGTGAACACAATCCACCGTGCCATTCGCCGTTGCCGGCTAAAACTCTATAGGTCAAAAAAGAAGCCATATCTAAACATGATCCAGAAGCGCAGGCGTTTTCTCTGGGCCAAGGCTCATTTAAAATGGACTGTGGCAAAGTGGAAAACTGTTCTGTGGTCAGACGAATCAAGATTTGAAGTTCTTTTTGGAAAACTGGGAAGCCATGTCATCCGGACTAAAGAGGACAAGGACAACCCAAGTTGTCATCAGTTCAGAAGCCTGCATCTCTGATGGTATGGGGTTGCATGAGTGCGTGTGGCATGGGCAGCTTACACATCTGGAAAGGCACCATCAATGCTGAAAGGTATATCCAAGTTCTAGAACAACATATGCTCCCATCCAGACGTCGTCTCTTTCAGGGAAGACCTTGCATTTTCCAACATGACAATGCCAGACCACATACTGCATCAATTACAACATCATGGCTGCATAGAAGGAGGATCCGGGTACTGAAATGGCCAGCCTGCAGTCCAGATCTTTCACCCATAGAAAACATTTGGCGCATCATAAAGAGGAAGATGCGACAAAGAAGACCTAAGACAGTTGAGCAACTAGAAGCCTGTATTAGACAAGAATGGGACAACATTCCTATTCCTAAACTTGAGCAACTTGTCTCCTCAGGCCCCAGACGTTTGCAGACTGTTATAAAAAGAAGAGGGGATGCCTCACAGTGGTAAACATGGCCTTGTCCCAACTTTTTTGAGATGTGTTGATGCCATGAAATTTAAACAACTTACACTCACCTAAAGGATTATTAGGAACACCATACTAATACTGTGTTTGACCCCCTTTCGCCTTCAGAACTGCCTTAATTCTACGTGGCATTGATTCAACAAGGTGCTGAAAGCATTCTTTAGAAATGTTGGCCCATATTGATAGGATAGCATCTTGCAGTTGATGGAGATTTGTGGGATGCACATCCAGGGCACGAAGCTCCCGTTCCACCACATCCCAAAGATGCTCTATTGGGTTGAGATCTGGTGACTGTGGGGGCCATTTTAGTACAGTGAACTCATTGTCATGTTCAAGAAACCAATTTGAAATGATTCGAGCTTTGTGACATGGTGCATTATCCTGCTGGAAGTAGCCATCAGAGGATGGGTACATGGTGGTCATAAAGGGATGGACATGGTCAGAAACAATGCTCAGGTAGGCCGTGGCATTTAAACGATGCCCAATTGGCACTAAGGGGCCTAAAGTGTGCCAAGAAAACATCCCCCACACCATTACACCACCACCACCAGCCTGCACAGTGGTAACAAGGCATGATGGATCCATGTTCTCATTCTGTTTACGCCAAATTCTGACTCTACCATCTGAATGTCTCAACAGAAATCGAGACTCATCAGACCAGGCAACATTTTTCCAGTCTTCAACTGTCCAATTTTGGTGAGCTCATGCAAATTGTAGCCTCTTTTTCCTATTTGTAGTGGAGATGAGTGGTACCCGGTGGGGTCTTCTGCTGTTGTAGCCCATCCGCCTCAAGGTTGTGCGTGTTGTGGCTTCACAAATGCTTTGCTGCATACCTCGGTTGTAACGAGTGGTTATTTCAGTCAAAGTTGCTCTTCTATCAGCTTGAATCAGTCGGCCCATTCTCCTCTGACCTCTAGCATCAACAAGGCATTTTCGCCCACAGTGAAAATCCCAGTAACTGAGCAGATTGTGAAATACTCAGACCGGCCCGTCTGGCACCAACAACCATGCCACGCTCAAAATTGCTTAAATCACCTTTCTTTCCCATTCTGACATTCAGTTTGGAGTTCAGGAGATTGTCTTGACCAGGACCACACCCCTAAATGCATTGAAGCAACTGCCATGTGATTGGTTGATTAGATAATTGCATTAATGAGAAATTGAACAGGTGTTCCTAATAATCCTTTAGGTGAGTGTATTTTTCCCTTAAAATGATACATTTTCTCAGTTTAAACATTTGATATGTCATCTATGTTGTATTCTGAATAAAATATTGAAATTTGAAACTTCCACATCATTGCATTCTGTTTTTATTCACAATTTGTACAGTGTCCCAACTTTTTTGGAATCGGGTTTGTATTTATTCATTTATTTAATCAATTTTAAAATTTAGGTTGGGTATTACTATTAGGATGTTGTTTATTTTCATTCTTTATTGTATTTAATTATACATTTTGTTTTTGCATAATTCATTTAATAAAGGATTTTATTTTGTGAAACTGAAGTTAGCTAAAGTTTAAATAAAAGAAAAATATTAGATTAAAAACTTAAACTTGATAAACCTAAACAAAAATTTGAAATGCTGCACTGGCAACCAACTGAAAAATAAAATGAGTTAAAGTACTAAAATTACTGAAACTAAAACAGAAAGAAAAGCTAAATAGAAATATAAAAAAAAAAAAAAAAAAATTTAACTATTATTATTATTATTATTATTACTACATTATACACAAACTTACATTTAAGTACACTACAAGAAAAAAAAAATTTGGCAGGAAATGCTAATGAAATTTGCTAATGTTTCCGGGCACTGAGTCACGGAGGAGAGGAGAGGATAGGAAACAGACAGAACCTGAATCAGAATAAACAAGCGGCTGTGGTACGGTATGTGACACCAGAGCTCAAATAACATGCTTCAGGGTCGAGGTGGAATACAGACGAAAGCTCAGTGGACCATCAGATTCCTCATGAGATACTGAATTCCAGACAGGGTTTGCTGGCGTATTTCCCTTTTTACACCACACACAAGTGTCAGCTAACAACGGTGGCAGAAAACACTTACATTTGAGCATCTTGACAGCCACTTTGGTGACACGACTGGGTTTGTCTTTATCCATCCCCATAGCCTCGGCCATCATCACCTGCCCGAAGCAGCCCTCTCCAAGCGGCTTCCCAAGAACCAGCCTGAGACACACACAATATCAATCACAAACGCCAGGCCATTTTTGTGCGTATATGCATCTTTAGTTAATGAATGATGAGTACAATGTGTGTGTGTTACCTGTCTCTGTATACCTCCCAGCGTGGGTCCTGGGGCAGTTCATACTCGGAGACCCCTGAGAGCATAGGGGAGCCACTGGAGGACAGACGGGAGGGGCGGACCAGCATCCCACCAGAGTGCATAGATGAGCTGGAGTCCACAGACACCTGCACGGAAATACTTCAAAATTACTCTCCACACAACACAGCAACAGAAATACTCATATAAAGACTGTGATCTTGTGCGCTCATGGGTGTGTGTGAGTTACTTGCTCAGGGGGCATCTATAGACACTGATGCAGAGAAACGCACTGATATTATACAACAAACATCAAGGAAAACAGACCAAAATGGAAATTATATGAACCAACATTCCATAAAAAATTAGCTCAAGAAATTAGTAGGACAAATGAGAAAAGTTTTACGTTTGAATCCTGCATGAAACCTTGATCTTAAATTAGCATTATATTCCTTTAAACATAAAGGCCTGGTTTCACAGACACAGCTTAGATTATGTCAGGATTAGGCTTTAGTTCAATTAAGGCATTTAAGTAGCTTTTATAAACATAAAAAAAAAACATTACTGGTGTGCATCTTGAGACAAAACAATTGCAGTGACATTTTAAGATATCAAGTTGCTTTCAGTTAAAACAGTTTAAGCTGGTCAAGCAGATTTGCAGCTGCTTGGTTTGAAACTGACTTTATCTATTGCTGCAGGCGAAATCATTTTAACAAGAATCCACATGATCAGGAATTTCATGAGGGTGAAAGATTTCCTATGCACATTTCTCGACGGGTTCAATTCCGTTCAAATGATCCGCCACCTGCAGCATCCTTACATGCCATATAGGCTAGGCGGGACTCCTCTATGTATACAGACATGACGTAATGACGCAAAGACATGCTTGAATTTCCCGTGGAAATCCACCAGTACCACTCAAATTATAACACATTATTACAAGCTTACCGTTGTGAATCGGGCTAAGGTAAGGAGATCGTTTTAAACACTGGCTGGTTATGTACTTGCTCAAACTGATTTTGGATCCTCTTTAACAAAAAAAAAGTTACAGACTGCAGCTTTAAATTAAAGATTGCAAAAATTTTACAAAGTTTTGTTTTTGGGCTCTACTAGTATAGGTTTTCATGCTTGAATGTTCAAAAAGCACATTTTTCTCATATTCTCCATTGTTGCAGCTCCTCTCTTCCCAGTCTGTCAGTATCGCTCTGTTTAGTTCCTGTCTCTGTGAAGCCCCTCCTTCTGAAAAGCACAATGTGCTCTGATTGGTCGGCTGGACCAGTGTGTTGTGATTGGTTAAGCGCTTCGAGTGTGTTTTTGGGAAATGTCACACGCCTTACCATAAATGCCATTTCAACACACTACTAACTAACTCAACCAGGCCCCGCCCCTTTATTCAGCGCATGCTTTGGGCGGGAATTATTTAAATGAGGAATATTGTGATGAGTTTTCTTCTGGGAACGAACTCAAGACTACAAATGGAGATGTTTCAGGAAGTTCAGAAACAGTGACATTGATATAGAGAATAACTCCCGCTGGAGGGACTTGGAAATTTGCAGACCTTTTCATGCTCAAACAGCAACATTACACACACACACTGAAGAAAGGTGAACATGTAAAAAAGCATAATAAGTCGTCTTTAACAATATAAAATATCTTCAAACTATATTGCGGTCCTGGATGACTTCTGAAGGTGACCAGCTTTTATTTTTTTCAGTATGTTAACCGACAGTAAGATTAACATAAGAAACTGTTGAAATATGAAGTTTCTATGGTTAGTGGTAAAGAGATCAAACCCCCTATCTACTTTCTGTTACCTGTCTGCGCAGGGGGATGCTCTTGGCCAGCTTGTGGACAGCCAGCTGGCTGTTGAAGTCACTTTTCTTGGTCGAGCTGTGCATTTTGGCCAGCACGGCGGTCACCACCATCACACAGATAAGAAAGAAGCCCACGCAGTAGATCAGCACCTCCAGGTAGGTCTGGTTTGGCAGTTGAGTCGGGGGAATGGCTAGATTATGAAAGAAGGGAGCAATGCAAGGTGGCAGAAGGGAAGGGAATGAGCTTGCTGAATGCTAAAGGGATGATGATGTTTATTTAGCAAAATGACAAATCTGCCTGTACCAGCAGAGCTTGAATCTTTGACAATCACTGCAACTGACCCTTTGCTAAGTCCCACCTTAATGTTGCCATCCGTTATGTTATCAGACAACCTTTTGGAAACCATGTGGCTTTAAATGGAATTTTACAGAAAATATCCCAAGATATTGTGAAATGTTGTTGCTGGTGCACTTATAATAGTGACACAAGGTATCCATAGAGGACAGATTTCTTTATTATTATTATATTTTTTTAAATCAATCTTTCCTCATTCCCAAATGAACATGTATACCATCAGGAAAACACCTACAATGCTTAAGTAAATTTATTTAATAATTATAGGAGACCATTTCTATCACAAAATAAAAAAGTGACTTTTTAAATCTCACAATTAAGAATTTAGAGTTTAGACTATTTTGAGATAACATCTTGAGATGTCTTGCAATTCTGCCGTTTTTCTCAGAATTTAGTTTATTTCGACTATTTCTTCTAATTCCGAGTTTAAATCATTTTGATTAGAGATTGAGCAATTATTGGTTTTACTGATATTTTTACCGATATTTAAGCATTTTTCCTTAATCGGGTATCAGTTTTGTAATATCGGATTCACTGACGCGTTTGCGACAGTGCACTATATTTTTAATTTTTTTGCACTCTTTCAGATTCTATTTATTGATGCAGAATTGTGTTTTACAGTATTTAAAGTGTTAAATAAGAAACATTTTGTTCAGTGCTATTGTTATAATTGTCAAAACGGTAATAAATAAATATCGGTTCTGAGGCACATAAACATGCAAATAATTGGTATCGTTATAAAAAAAAAAAAAAATCTATATCGGTTTTCTCAGAATTGAGTTTATTCCTCACAATTCCGAGTTTATAGCATTTTGAGTTAACATCTCGCAATTCAGACTTTATTTCCCAGAATATGCATGTTTTGTTACATGTTTTTTAAATAACCAAGGTGGAGTGGAGCTTAGCAAAGGGTCAGTTGGAGAGAATATTTTGACCCGTGACCCTAATGGCCAGCCTGTCTAGCATTGGTATGAAGATGTACTCTGCTTCAATATTGTACACATTCCTGCCAAGAGTATCTGCCTGTTTAGGAAGCTTGAAAAATAATCATATTAGCAGGAGACCTTTTTTTTTAAATGTACATATCCACAAACAAACTGATGCATACATACACACACACATGCACAAAACAAAAATCCTCTAAAAACAAGAGTTGTTCACGTGAATGGTGCATTGCAATGAACACAAACTCCTATTGTAGCATCATAATTACTTCTTTCATGGATCAGATTTCATGGCACATTCTTCTGCTTATGTGACTAGCAAGAGAAGGAAACCACTGCTCATGATACTTGGCAGCTCTCGCTACGAGATTAGGCAAAAAAAATGGCCTTATGTAAACTCATATGAGACATTAAATTTGCAACACAAATACAAATGTAAATTGAGAGGAATGGCTTATCTGGGTGGGTAGACAAAATCTGAGCGGGTATGCATTTCAGCAAAGTATAAATGGTGAGCTAGGTTATGGGGGTAAAATTACATGAGAAGTCTGGCGGATACAGATATTTCCTATGCTATTTGGTTGGTGTTTGTCTGCCCCAAGGCTCTGGTTCTTTATACGGAGTTTCTTTCACACAGTTCATGCACACAAAAGATGTTATTGTATCATGTATACATTTCACACAGCACACAACAATGCACATGCAAATGCATCTCATTGACAGACCACTTCTCTTTGCCTTCTCTTTTAATAACTAAATAAACAATCATATATATTGTAGTGTAAACATGAAGCTCAAATGCTCCTGAGTTATTATATTTACATAATGGGTTTTATGATAAGAGTTAGGCCCACAGTTTGCTGACTGCAACATGCAAATGCAAGAAGATCAACATTCAACATCCAGAATGAAATCTTATTCCTAATGTTGAATGTGTTTAAGACTTTGACGGACAAGCATCTTGATAAATCGAATCTATTTAAACAATAGATTCACCTAGGTGAGGTATTTATCAAACCAGAGCCAAAGAGGAAATGATGCCAGCATAGTAAAATCATGCTCTTTGGGATGCTTGACCAGTGTTCAGGCACACAGAAATGTTAATAGGAAACAGGTTAATCTTGAAAAACTAGGAAAAGGATTTTATAAATATAAAAGTGTAAAATGGAAACAAAGCTTTGCCAAACCACTAGCCACAATGTCCCATCTGTTCTCATTTGTTATTTGTTATGCATTACATAATTTGTTTTGCAGTCAAACAGCTCTTGTTCGCCAAACATCTTTAATTAGGAAACATTTACGGTACACTCAGTAATTTTGCGCAGGTCAATATATACACATATACTGATACCTAGCAGCGGGGATGCGACATTGTGCACAATAATCAATAGTTTTCTTTGTAGCACTTAATTTTACATCCCCGTTTTACATGTATGTCTTATGTACTTACTGTAACTAGGAACAAACCCTGAACTTAACCCTAAACTTAACCCATTTTAATCCAAGTAGTTAATTTATACACGTACAGTAAAATTAAGTGCAAACGCTTCCTTTACCAATGGCATTATTTATTCGCAGTCAGCCACAAAATAATTTATTACGCAAGTGAATAAATAACATGGGGTTCCCGAGAAAAATTAGTCTTCAACTCATATTAGTGTAAATGATTTTCGAGTAAATATTTACTTATGTGCAGCTCTAAATTCAGTTGTAGTCAGAGATTGTGGGAGGTTTGGCTTCGCTTTGATTCCACTTTTATAAAGAAAGACAACAAACATGTCATTTTGACATGCTTCAACTGACATTTCAAGTGTCAGTCAACACTCAGATGAATAACAAAAACACAAAGCAGACTCAAAGGGGTTGAAGAATGGTGCGGTTCACAAACAATTGTTATTTGCTATAAAACCACTGCATTGCTTGTAATGAAAGTGCTCGTGTTTACTAGCACTGGCAATGTCTTAACCCTCATGTTCTGTTCAGAGACTCTGAGGCTATTTTAATAGCTTAAAGAAATACTGATGCTTTCACATGTTAAGATTTTCTTACACAAACCAATAAACGAAATAAACCATTATTGGTAATTTGTCAAATTGATCCCAGAAAAAATGAAATTCTGTCATTAATTATTCGCCTTCATTTGTGTTCCGAAGTTGAACGAAGGTCTTATGGGTTTGGAACACCATGAGGGTGAGTAATTAATGACAGAATTTCATTTTTGGGTGAACTAACCCTTTAAACAACTACACTATATTAGACACGAGTCATATTTATGACAAGTGAATGTCCACTTTGTGCTAAAATATGGTGGTATTTTGAGGTTTTTTGGACCTCAAAGATCAAAACAGCAAAGTCAATTTCAACAGAACATTTTCAACAGATTTTTATGGAAAGCACTGCAGTGATGTGACCAGATTCAACCCACAGTGTGAACTGCCACTGTTAAGCCCAAAGTACACTTCAGTTTTGACGCAAACACTTGGCGTATATGCGTACAGCCGAACACATAGCCTTTCACTCCGTTTGATAAAGTGCGCTCGTTCAGTATTTCCCTTCTCAAGTTAAGACCGATTACAATGTCTTTGTACTCGTTTAAACTGTGAACGAGTACAAAGTCATTTGAACGCGGCCGTCTATTGTTGTTGCGTCTCCAGTAGTTTGTTGTTATTCCACCTCATCGGGCCAGTGTTGCCGCCTTGTGGACAAACACAAAATGGTGATTTTTGGTGCAAAAATCCTCAATGCATATGTTCGAGCTGAGCTTTTACATTGTATGTGTGGTTAGAAAAATCCGACTCCACACATACAGTACGCCCATACTATGCTGATGATGAAATTTGCATCACACACACACATAGAATGCATACTCTTGTGTACATGCAAAAAACGAAATATACTTTGGGCTTTAGACAGGGAGAAACATCAACCAAAAAGAGCACCACAAGAACCAAAGATACCTTTATAGACATTCAACCATGCAGAGTGATGGGAGTGGCCGATAGAGTTCCCAGCCAAGCAGGTGTACTCTCCAGAATCCTCTAAAGACACATTCCTGATCTGCAGTACCTCCATCTCCTTATCCGTAGTGTTGACGCCTGCCGTCTAGAGAAAAGAACCACAGGATGAAGCCGGAGAGATCCGGGAAAACCCACCAGAGGAGAGAAAGAGTTTCTGGATAAAGAACGGTAAAGATTTGACAACATGGAGTAAGAGAAGGGTGCTGGAGAAACACCCTTCACCGTCCTTAGAGAAAGCAGGACAGCTCCCTGATCGGAAGTGGATCCTTCGATGACCCTGCTGAAAGATTGGTGGTTAGCTGGAGAACAGAGCACACGGCTCCACCCGCTACAGACCCAACACCTGAAGACGAGGGTGACATCCACCCGCCTCCATCTCCACATGCACAAGATGGGCCACATGGAACATTACCCAGCAGAGACTGTGCAGAATCGCTCTCACATACGCACGCATTCAGAAAAGAAAGTAGTGGATTAGAAAGGCTAGTTGAAGAATGCGTGACAAAGAAAGAGAAATATGTGCGAGGAAGGATGTCAAAGGTACTGGCACTTTGCTTCAGGCGGTACTATAGCACCTATTGAATTTGCTATCCCAGTGCTGTCGTCACGTGCAGTGTGCACTATTACGATCATTCAGACATCTACAGAAGTGGCCAGTGAGTCCTGTAGGCTAGAAAAAATCCAAACAACTTTTTGTAATAATGGGGACTGTTTAACATGCTACACTAAGGCGTAATTTATTTTTAAAGCCACAATATGTAATTTTTCAACGCTAGAGGTCGCTTATTCAAAACAAAGGCGTAGCCTGATGGCGCCTTGATTTCGCGGAGCTTTTATTATACCTCAGACGCGTGATTTGGGTAACGCTGTTTTATCATATTTGATACATTATTTGAATGTGTGTAAAGTTATGTTATAACGCTACTCTGTGCGTTCACTTGGCGCTACTATGAGACACTTGTTAACACTGCAGTGAGCTAGATCAATATTAGGCATGGTAAAACATGGTACTCGCAGTAAATCAAGAAAACCAGATTCAAACAATAAGACTAACCGTGTTGAGCTGTATAACAATGATTCGTTTTCTGTCGATGAATGTCTCCAAACAGTTGCTCACCTGTCTAATAAAACACATCATATACTAAAGCATCTTTAGTGTTTCCGTGGTTTTTTTTACAAAATAAAACGAGGGTGAAATCGAGGGTAACGCGGGTATTAATAACGTCATTAATAGGCGACGCACAGACACGCTCCGTGTCCTTGTTAAAATTTTATTCCTCTGGATTTAAATTCTTGGAAACATTTAGGATAAAGTAAGTACACAAGTCAACAAAATATATAACACTGTTCTAGTGGTTTTTGGATATTTTAATCCAAAAATCGTACATATTGTGCCTTTAATTATTATTATTATTAACGCAATAATTAAAATGACTAATATCATTGTTATTATTGATAAAACAAGCTGTTATAGCTGCTGTTCTGCCCTTACTACACTATTTATTCTGAGTGTCTCTTTACACTGAGTGCAAATAGCCCACCTTACTGGCAGAGGCTATTTACACTAACTCCGCCCACTGACGTCTGATTGGGCCAGACAATATTACGGAAAATTATGGATTCTTTACAGTAGCAATAGTGTAGTAAATCGAGTTCGAATCCGCCTTTTGCGGAACTCGCTCTACTCCCTTTTCCCATCACATATCAGATCATTTATTTTCAATAAAAAGGAAGAAAATATTCGAAAAGTGGAAATAAAGTGTCTAACATGCGTTCAATAATAAAGTGTTTATCGGTTAGGGGTAGGTGTAGGGAGTGCTTTATTGTCCCAATAGGGCGGCATCCATTCAACAATTTTAATAAATATAATAATTTACACTCTATGCTATTATTGCATACCGTTTAATGTACAACAAAACTGAGGTGCAAATAGTATCAACCACTATTTATAAGTATAAATAGCATCTAACTACTATTTACACTTACACTACTATTTACTATTTACACTATTTTACATAGCGTTTATATAATCTATTGCTATTTAAACTGTGTAAATAGCAGCTATTTCTATTTGTACTTAGTGTAAATAGCATCTATCGCTAAGAAAATATGCTATTCTCACTTTTTTTTTTTTTATTGTAAATAGCCGCTGCCTTATTTATTAGCAGTATGCAACCAAAACTTTGGAAACCAAGTCACAGATGAATTACCTCGTAAAGCTTTTTGTTTGCTCTGCTTGAGAGCTCTGACTTGTATCACCTGACCACTGCAGATTAATTTTTGCTGTTGATAATTTTGCCATAATGCATAATTCTGAGTCTCGAGGTCAGAGTAGAATGTCACGGGTTGTCATCTCGTAATTATCGTAATTACGACGTGGCATGAATGCAACATATGTCATGATAGACTAATAAACTCATGCGAATGTCATGTGACTTGAGTCTGTTATTTTTGCAGTTTCTTTTTCAAATATACAAAATATTCAAATTAAAAATACAATACAATTTGTTTATTATTATTATTATTATTTGTTTAAACTTGATAAATACATCAAGGCTATATGCCTTATATTTCATTATGAGACTTGGTATTTTACAAAATAAAGGAGAGCATGTTCAATATCATAAATTTTTGCTGTGACATCAAAAACTGTGAAATGTGGTATTTATGAGGAAGAAAGAGAGACTGCAGAATTGAATAGTCATGGAAACAGAGTAACCCTGAAAGAAAAAAAAAACGCAGGTAAAGAAAAAGCCCCCGAGCGAGGTGAAGGAATTTAGTCAGGCACATTCTCAAGGTGCCACTGAAACGCTTTTGAAGTGCAAGAGAGTGCAAGTAATCTTCAGAGGGCATGAAACACACCCTTATTAGGAGGAGAGATGGAGAGAAGGAAACGTCCAGTGTAAACATAAGCCAAAATACTTCCAGTTGCTCTGCTGGGATTTTCCATGGCGTCATTTACGGCACCACAAGGGGCACCACAGAAAACAAAAAAGGAGCGATGAAGTGGGAAGATGTGTTACGGTCACCTAAGAGCCTGATAACAGCTGTCTCTACTTCCGTCTAACATCTACTTCTGCACTGATGTATCTCTGTAGCAGGGGGCGTGTGTTACCTTGCAAATGCTTAACGACGGTGAGCCATGCTGATTGGTTGGCTTGGCCTATATAATTGGCCACTTTACATATATACTCCCCACTTTCTTCTTCTGTCACGTTGCACAGCGTCAAGACCTGTGTGTTCGAGCTGTTGACCCCAGAGTGCTGCGGAGGTCAAACATATGGTCAGAGGTCAAGCACAAAGTCAAACATTAAGGTCACTGTGATCCCAGCTGTCACTGAAGGACAACACCGGCCATTACAGCTCTTATGAAATGGATTATGACAGCTTGCCAAGAACGTGGCTCATATTTTCCCCAAAAGCTGTTAGTCCTGCTCCATTTGCTGAGGTGCTCTGTCCATAGAGGTGAAGTATTATGGTTACTTTGAAAAAGACTTGGACAAACCATTTTGGACACACGCTTTTAACAGCAACAGAAAAGACACACTGATTTCTGATATTTAAAGGAAAATTTCAGGTTACAACTTAACAGTATCAGTGACAGCATCAATTACAACAGGGACGAATAAATGTGTTTATATACACTTACCATGTACGTTTATGGAGAATTTGGTTTATGTTTATTCCATAGACTTAAACTGTCAGCATATTTGTCACTTTTTGTGACTATTAAAACTATTAAAAACCATTACCGATAATTAAAAAAAATTAAAAACAAATATTAGATATATTCAATGAAAACTGTTGCCTTGGCAATGAACTGAAATAAGTTGAAGTTGAAGTACTAAAATTACTAAAACTACAACTGAAATAAAAATAAAAGCTAAATATAAATATAAAAAAACTAATACAAATGAAAAAGCACAGCAAACTTACTAAAAGTAAAATGAAAACTGCAAATATAAAAAGAATGAATAAGAATTGTTTATATACTATATACCAGTTTAACTTTTCCTGCCTTTGTTTTCACTGTAATAGGGTAGGGGGCGCTATTTCACATTTTAAGATTACAGAATCTCTGGATCAAAACACAGGCGAAAAAGGAGAAGAAACAAGCAATAAAAGCATTGCTTATGCATGTTGTAGTCTTTGAAAAAAAGACTTTTTTGTTCAAAATGTTGCTTTTTTTTTTATGAAACTTACCCACATTCAAGTGTTGATAAAAAAGAATGCATAAAGCTAGAATACAATTTTTTGTTTGTTTGTTTAAAAGCCTAGGCTCTGTTCTTTCTTTTGATATACTGCATGTTCAGATATTCATACAACAAAATATTCCAGCAGCCATGAAGTTTTGGTGAAAATTATCAAAAAATGCTGGTGGTGGCTGGCAACTTAAAAAAAAAACAACAACAAAAAACACTGGCAGGAAAGAGTTAAATTATTTGACTCATGATTGAATATTGTAAGCTTTGAGTTGTCACTACAGTACTAATATAGACAAATTGACAGTCACAATCACTGTTATTATGTTTGACCAAACATTAGGAGCTTGACTAGTAAGAGGAAATGGTTTTTACCTTCAAGATCCGAACGTACGGCAGTCCGTCAGGGCCGAATCTGCTGCCGTTCACCTCGATGTGCTTCAGCCACTGGATGTGTGGCTGAGGATCGCTGAAGACTTTACACTCAAACTCCACGTCACTTCCCACCACTACTGTGCGGTTAGCAGGCAACCCGGCCTGAAGGATCGGCCTGTGCGGTGAACGCTCTGATCACACAAACACATTATTTACGTCAGTGCGGTTGAAATAAGCCTGATTAACGTTTCTGTTTTATTCATTTCCCCTCTTAAAGAAATCAAAATGTGAATCTGTATTAAGGCAATGGGATATTCAACAGATGTTCCAGGGCTCGACAATAAGGACTGCCCGATGGCCCGGGGACAGTGTAAACGTCGCTCGGCACAGTTGCCTGAACAGGCCAGTGCTGCATCACGAAAGTTTATCATTTGCACGTGTTTTTAAGCCTTGCCAATTTAAATATTCAAGCACAAGACGCGAAGGTGAACTCAATTTAATAGTGTGAAAAGTTTTGCGTGCGCACACATCCAAAGCACGCGCCCAGAAAGCCGCTTCTCAGACAGCATGCGAATGCTGAATTAAGTTCTCTTTCACGTCTTCTTGTGACTGAATGGACAAATTCATAAATTTACATCAAAAAAATGCCGGTCTCTGCAAGTATCCTAGTAAACATAGTCTGTTATATCTTAAGTGAACATAAACAGTTTAGAAAGAAAACGTGTGTCAGTATATTGGATC
>CM077186.1:3966140-4108640 GCA_039654105.1 Coreius guichenoti | reverse complement strand
TAGGGTAGGATTAGGGTTAGTTGCATGTAATAATGCATAATTTACTGTTATTACTATGGTAAGTACATGTAACGTGTAACAAGGACACTAATAAAATAAAATATGGTAACACTTTTACAAACTATTTAAAATATATTTTTGTATTTTGTGTATATTATATTTATTATATTGTATCAGCATATGGCAGAGATTGACAACATTTTTGTTATTTATGAATTATGTATTTGTCTGTTTGACACAAAGTTATCAGAAGTGCACAAGTCTATTGCTATGGTACTAAATATTCATATTCATTTCTAAGGAACACAAAAAGAGAGAGGAGAGGACAAAATATCATTACAGGTTTGGAATGACATAAAGGTGAGTAAATGACAAGAGGATTTTCATTTTAGGGTGAACTAAACCTATAAAGAACCAGCAGACAGAGCATGCGTTCGCTGCATTGACAGCTCTTCACGTTACTGCGGCTTGATGAAATGAGCTTTAGGCTGGGCAAAATTAATAAGAGGTTATGGCTTCTTGGCCTACAGAGCCCCAGATGTGAGCTGCTACACTCAAAGTCTGCCTGACTTCCTTTTCACAAACACTTAATGTAAATGAACAATTGTGCCAGACTCTTGTTAAACAAAAGAAACCACGAGACTGGGAAGAGTGCAGGGGGGAGGTTACTACAAAAAACTGCAGCAGGGCCCCTCAGCGGAAGCCCTTCACACTCCTGGAGCTCAAAGACACGTTTTGGATGCATTTATGCACGCATTACTATCGCTATGATATGGTACTGAGTCTGTGTCCACACACACATACACACACACACACACACACACACACACACACAAAGAAAGAAAAGAAAGCATATTGCTTAGCATACTCAAATGTCTGTATAAAACCATGTCAATGCACATGTTACTGTGTGTGCGTGCATGTGCGTATGCATTGCAGCGGCCTCAAACACACTCCAGATGGTAAAGTGTGTATGTGGTGAGGAGAGGAAGAGGAATAATGTCTCCCAGCTGGAAAACACCTTGATGAGAAACACAGACGCTAGAGGTCCACAATGACACAAGCAGAGAACTGAGAAGAATATCACTATAATGTCATGTAGAAGGGAGAAAAATGGACAAAAGGAATAAAAAATAAAAGAAAAATGTCATTTTGATATGTAGTAGTTTTTACAGAAATTAAAATAACCCCAAAAATTTAAATAACCTGTCATTATTTACTCATCCTCATTTTGATTTTCTAAACCCGTATTCTGTTATTTTGAGAAAAATAACTCTTTTTGAAAAATCTTTACACCGTTTATTTTAAAGCTAAAAAAAAAGCATCATAAAGTAATCCATACAACACACACACTATATTCAGTAGGGATGCACCAAAATTTTGGCTACCAAAAATTCTCTGCCGAAACAACTATTTTCGTCTTCGGCACTGAAATGTTTTTGGAGGGTTGACATCAGTGATCGAAACAGATGTTTTATTAGCGCTTCTCCGATTGCACGTTTTGACTGTGTTCAGCGTCTATTTCGTGCACACAACGTGCATAAGCTACAACAGTTAAACATGGCAGTTGTGTGGACACTAGCTCTGGATAGACAACATTTAATTTATCGATTTTAATCTGCAATGATATGGTTTCTTAAATCTAAAATCTTTTAGTCTGTGCGGTTTTGCTGTTTTGTGTTGTTGAACAAAATGTCACTAAACATTTGTAGTGTGCCTGTCATCCAATAACTGCAAAAATCTTTGTGCTTTGTTACTTTCAATGTGAAGCACTTGAAAATCTGTCAATTTTATTACTAAATTCAAACAATGAATGTCGTTTTGCCGCTTTAATATGGCGTGACAGATCGCTGAAGCACCTCCGTTTAAAGCGGCAGCACGGATCAATCATCTCCTCTTTACTACTAGTTACAGCATGAAATAAACATGCGTGAACACCAGAAGGTATGTTGAAAGATCCATTACAACTTACAGAAATGAATCCAGTCTCATGTAATCACTCAATCAGTGTTTCAACCAGAGAAAGAAGTCAATAAAACAGCTTGTAGGCTATACAATAGGACTGTCACTATACAATTATTTTGGTAATCGAGTAATGGTCGATTATTTTGACGATTAATCAGATTTTTTTTTGGTACTAAAAATAGACCTAATCAAACAGCCTTTAAAATGACTTAAAATACATATATAATAACAATGTGGAAATCACTTTTGGTTCAAATGAAGTATCACAAGCAAGTAATCATATGGTTTTATAGAACAACACTGTTAAAATACATAATATACATAATATAAACAATCAATTCATGTATATTACGTATTATACGGCCTGGTGATTATTGTTGTCCCACAGATCCCACAGATCAACTAATTGCTTAATATTGGCCAAACAACATTTAATTAAAATGTTAACATATTATGCAGAGATGAAGTTTGAGACGCTCTACGCATGTAAATGATAACATTTACCTCAAGGAAGCTATTCAATGTCCATAAACTCATTAGTTAGCTAGAAGAAGAAAAAACTCTTGAGAAGAGCATTTTGCTAAATATATGCACTGTTACATACCTAGTCATTATATTTTTACTTAACCTGTTAGTTGTCTTCATTATTTAATGTATGTTTGAATAAATCTGTCCTGAAAACTATAGGGTTAGGATTAGGGTTTGGTTTGGGGTTAGTTGCATGTAATTATGCATAATAGTTATTATTATAGTAACTACATGTAACATATGTAACAGTGATACTGTAAAATAAAGTGTTACCAAACTGCCTTATGTGCAATTAAAAAATTTTACAACTCAGTTTTAGCTAATTGAGTGATTATTAAATAAGTTTGATTAAATAATTGATTATTAATTTATTATTTATTTTCAGTTTCGGTTTTCGGCCAAGTGCATCCTTAATTCTTGGTTTCGACCCAGAATTTTCATTTCAGTGCACCCCTTATATTCAGTAGACGGTCAAACGGAAGCTTGATCAAAGTTTATACGTGAATAAATTCCTAAATTAAATCTGTTAATCATGTGAGGTGAGTAAATGACAGAATTTTCAGAATTTTCCCTTTAAGATGTATGGACTACTTTGGATTTTGACAGAAGTGATCACTATAAATTGTCTTTAAATGGATAAAACATGCATGAAGAAAAACTGAGCTGTGGCCAAAACTCAAGAAATCAATTTAAATGTTACTTTGGGTTTGTTGATATTCCTGATCAACATGGTCAAATGAGTACAAGGACAGAGTTGGTTTATCCTAGAGTTTATTCTCATCTGTCTGAGCACAACGACTTGTGTAAAATAAGGACAGCCAAGCAATAGTAGGCCGCCTCCGCTAGAAACCCAGGGCTCCAGTGTCTACCTTCCAGGCACGGTTATTCAACCTCTGTCATGCAACAGTGAGGTGTCTGTAAGACAGATCTGTCGAGGAGGAGGTGCCCTTTTAACCTCCAAATCAGAGTAGCTGGCTAGCAAAAGTTTGGAAACCAATTTTGATCATATGAGTTTATCAGTGGACCAATTTCACACCAGCTATACCTGAGTATGTTAAGGCATAGATATTTTAATAGCATCTCTGATTTGAACTGCAGACAGAATTGGGGTGTTGTGTAGTTGCCCTCACCTTGAAGCCTCCTATTCGCTGGTCTCTCTTAAACTCTTTGCCGTTCTTGAGCCACTTGAGTGTTGGTGTAGGGTTACCGTTGGCCTGGCAACGGAACTTGACAGTTTTGCTGGCGGGAACCGCGTGGAGCTTCTTCTCCATCTTATCAGGTTGAGCCCAAACAGGAGCCATTGCTGAGGAACAGATAGAAAGTACAGAAAATAAGACTACTATGAAACTACAATGTGAGCAATATCAGGAGAATGACCATATTAGAACAGCAATCCAAAGCAACAATAAGAGTGTGTTCCAAGAGAGTGATTGTACTAAGGCGACTGCAGATCAAAGTGTGCAAGATTTGGCTGTTGGTTAATGGTTTCGCCTCGTTTGACTGGCTTGATAGTGCCCTTGGGACTCAAAGACTAATCCATCAAAAGACATGGAGACTTTCAGTCTAATAAACTAAAGCTCGGCACATTCCACAAGACGGCTGTGGTTTATAAAACAGAAATGTGCACTATTTTCTGTTATAATTCCTGCTTTGAAGGACAGTTTTGTTCCTCATTGACATTTGCATATATTTGAGTGAGAGTTTCGAGCACAGAGAGAGCAGGAGTGACTCACGAAGCAGCTTCTGGTCATTTGATAGCCTGGCCTCCTCTGAGGAAGACTCATCTTCATCATCTTCTGAAGAAATCAGATCTGACCAAGAACAGAAAATCAGGTTATGGTTTTGTTGTTTTTGTGAACAATACAAACGTCAACCGATCAGCAATTTTGTATTCAATTTGTTTCTCACCAGTAACATTGACATTGAAGTAATCTGTATGGTTGCTGTTGGGTCCCTGAGCAAAGCAAGCATACAGACCAGAGTCGGCCGGCTCTACGGATTCAATCTCCATCTGGTCGTTGCGCAGACGGGTGTGCTCTCCGTCAACCAGTGGAACATGGTCCTTAGTCCAGGTCACTTCCTGTGTCTGCTCTTTACCTTTACAGCTCAGCTCCAGTTTATCCCCCGGATACAGAGTGAACGGCGTGTGCTCAACCAGGGCTACCACTAAGAACAGGATGAAAAAAATTAGTTATGTTAAGTTATAATATCATTTGAATTCCTGAAAAGAATGTTCTTAAAAATCATCGTAAATAATTCTAAAGTTCCAATCCAAAAAGATGTTTAATGAATTTATTCATTCAAGTTCAGTCAAGTTCCTCCACACCAAAATCGCTTGTCTTTACGGACCTTGCTTTGTGCACTGGTGCACAGTCATGTTGGAACAGGAAGGGGCCATCCCCAAGCTGTTCCCACAAAGTTGGGAGCATGAAATGGTCCAAAATGTCTTGGTGTGCTGAAGCATTAAGAGTTCCTTTCACTGGAACTAAGGGGCCAAGCCCAACCCCTGGAAAACAACCCCACCATGCAGTCAGACAAGTAGTGTTCTCCTGGCAACCACCAAACCCAGACTCTTCCATCAGATTGCCAGACAGAGAAGCATGATTGGTCACTCCAGAGAACACGTCTCCACTGCTCTAGAGTCCAGTGGCGGCGTGCTTTACACCACTGCATCCAACGCTTTGCATTGCACTTGGTGATGTAAGGCTTGGATGCAGCTGCTCGGCCATGGAAACCCATTTCATGAAGCTCTCTACGCACTGTTCTTGAGCTAATCTGAAGGCCACACGAAGTTTGGAGGTCTGTAGCTACTGACTCTGCAGAAAGTTGGCAACTTCTGCGCACTGTGCGCCTCAGCATGCGCTGACCCCGCTCTGTGATATTACGTGGCCTATCACTTCGTGGCTGAGTTGCTGTTGTTCCCAATTGCTTCCACTTTGTTTTAATACCACTAACAGTTGACCGTGGAATATTTAGTAGTGAGGAAATTTCACGAATGGACTTGCACAGGTGGCAACCTATCACGGTACTACGCTTGAATTCACTGAGCACCAGAGAGTGACCCATTCTTTCACAAATGTTTGTAGAAGCATCTGCATGCCTAGTGCTTGATTTTATACACCTGTGGCCATGAAAGTGACTGAACACCTGAATTCAATGATTTGGAGGGGGGTCCCAATACTTTTGGCAATATAGTGTATATATAGGAGAGAGGGAAAGAGAGAGAGGGAGCTTTATGAACAAAAAACTCAACTTGATACTTTTTGATATTTGTTTCAGTAGCAATATACAGTGGGGAGAACAAGTATTTGATACACTGCCGATTTTGCCCACTTACAAAGAAGTCTGTAGAAGTCTGTAATTTTTATCATAGGTACTCTTCAACTGTGAGTGACGGAATCTAAAACAAAAATCCAGAAAATGACATTGTATGATTTTTAAGTAATTAATTTGCATTTTATTGCATGACATAAGTATTTGATACATCAGAAAAGCAGAACTTAATATTTGGTACAGAAACCTTTGTTTGCAATTACAGAGATCATATGTTTCCTGTAGTTCTTGACCAGGTGTGCACACACTGCAGCAGGGATTTTGGCCCACTCCATACAGACCTTCTCCAGATCCTTCAGATTTCGGGGCTGTCGCTGGGCAATATGGACTTTCAGCTCCCTCCAAAGATTTTCTATTGGGTTCAGGTCTGGAGACTGGCTAGGCCACTCCAGGACCTTGAGATGCTTCTTACGGAGCCACTCCTTAGTTGCCCTGGCTGTGTGTTTCGGGTCGTTGTCATGCTGGAAGACCCAGCCACGACCCATCTTCAATGCTCTTACTGAGGGAAGGAGGTTGTTGGCCAAGATCTCGCGATACATGGCCCCATCCATCCTCCCCTCAATACGTTGCAGTCGTCCTGTCCCCTTTGCAGAAAAGCATCCCCAAAGAATGATGTTTCCACCTCCATGCTTCACGGTTGGGATGGTGTTCTTGGGGTTGTACTCATCCTTCTTCCTCCAAACACGGCGAGTGGAGTTTAGACCAAAAAGCTCTATTTTTGTCTCCTCAGACCACATGACCTTCTCCCATTCCTCTGGATCATCCAGATGGTCATTGGCAAACTTCAGACGGGCCTGGACATGCGCTGGCTTGAGCAGGGGGACCTTGCGTGCGCTGCAGGATTTTAATCCATGACGGTGTAGTGTGTTACTAATGGTTTTCTTTGAGACTGTGGTCCCAGCTCTCTTCAGGTCATTGACCAGGTCCTGCCGTGTAGTTCTGGGCTGATTCCTCACCTTCCTCATGATCATTGATGCCGCACGAGGTGAGATCTTGCATGGTGCCCCAGACCGAGGGAGATTGACCGTCATCTTGAACTTCTCCCATTTTCTAATAATTGCACCAACAGTTGTTGCCTTCTCACCAAGCTGCTTGCCTATTGTCCTGTAGCCCATCCCAGCCTTGTGCAGGTCTACAATTGTATCCCTGATGTCCTTACACAGCTCTCTGGTCTTGGCAATTGCGGAGAGGTTGGAGTCTGTTTGATTGAGTGTGTGGACAGGTGTCTTTTATACAGGTAACGAGTTCAAACAGGTGCAGTTAATACAGGTAATGAGTGGAGAACAGGAGGGCTTCTTAAAGAAAAACTAACAGGTCTGTGAGAGCCGGAATTCTTACTGGTTGGTAGGTGATCAAATACTTATGTCATGCAATAAAATGCAAATTAATTATTTAAAAATCATACAATGTGATTTTCTGGATTTTTGTTTTAGATTCCGTCTCTCACAGTTGAAGAGTACCTATGATAAAAATTACAGACCTCTCCATGCTTTGTAAGTGGGTAAACCTGCAAAATCGGCAGTGTATCAAATACTTGTTCTCCCCACTGTATATAGTCGCACAAGATAAGTGATGTTACCTTACAGAAGAACAAGGCTATCTGGACCAATAATCTAGTGAGATTTTAGCAATCACATAGAAGAGGAAGTGTGCCTTTAGAAGAAAAGCGCAGAATGCCACTACAAACGTAAATTATCGGACGGTACCAGTTTCTTGGAGCAGAAATCAAAGGGGAAAAAAAATTCCATACAAGTCACAAATTTCCGGAAGAATAAATAGAATTTTCCATTCTGCATCTTTCTTCTAGTGAAAATTCTTCTAAAAGGCACACTTCCTCTTCTTCTATGTGACAACAGAAATCTGAAATCTTCCTTACAGGGTTCCTACATATTTTCCATTTCACTTTGAGACTCAAATTTCCAGACCATATTTAACATAAATGGTTCATATAGCATTGTTTTCAGCATTATATTGGGTATATAATATAGTAATCTCAATATTTTTTGTTTGTTTTTTCCATTGGTTTTCTCAAAGTGATAACATGCGCTTAAATGATAAGAAGCCTTTAAAACCTGTGTATATTCACCTCAGACACATCAGTTTGATACTGTAAATGTGGTTTGATGTTGCATGATCACCAAATGGTTTACACTAGGATGTTTTCGTTTTAAAATTCATAACTTTTAAGCTACGGTTATGCCTGCCGTCCACACACTACTCCAGAGTTTTCGACCCTCAAAAACTGAGACTTTTGGAAACGTTGCAGACCCTGTTTTAGTTTGAAAACTCTGGGGTTGTGTTTCAGTGTAAAAGGACCAAAACGGAGATTTTTGAAAGTGAAGGCGTGGCTGCCCACATCTGCTCCCTGATTGGGTCTTCTGGACCATTGCGTATCCTTCTCTGATTCGTCAAGCCCCTATCATCATATGACCATTACGCTACCAGAACACTACAATAACAGACCACAGCCGTCTCTCTCAACGGCTCTGTAACAGACCAGCCTCGAAAACAGTGTAAACAGTAACATGGAGACGGAACTGCAAGTTTGCTGACTTTGTTGTCCTTTTTTAGCAGTCATTGTGCATTTAAACTCTGCTTCTTATAATACTGCAGCTGCCTACATGCGCAGGAGACAAGCTATTATTAGAGCAATCAGCAACTGTTTACACTTGTACACACATGCCCAGTGTGCATGAATGGTCATGTGACACGCGTTTGGTAGTTTGGATGGAGATCGTTTCTGAAACGCAGTGGAAACGCCAGTATGGACTAAAACGAAAACGCACTAGTGTAAACAGAACCTGGTTGAGATGGTCGTTTGCTCCGTTATCTCTTGCTCGTTTGAGTGGCACACGTACATTCGTTCAAACAGGACAAACAGTTTTGCATAATGAAATAGTGTGCCTTGAATTCATTCAGTTGTGTTTGACGATCACTAAACTTTTGTCACGAAAACATATATTTATTTTTTAGAAATTTTTTAGAAATTCTTGATTTTATATTTTAGAAAACTGAACAGGGGCAAGTCTGGAAACATATTTTTCCATACTTATCCAGACCTGCAAATGACTCAAATCAAATTCCATACTTTTCCAAACTGCGTAGGAACCCTGCTTCTAAGAAAACATTTGAGAACTTTAGAATTTTAACGAACGTCTCAGAATTGATCTAAAGAAACTTTGTTCTTGAAAAGATTTTTGTGACTCAGACTCTAGAACACTGGCATCCTATAGATGAGCAAAAACACCTTCTAACGTCTATCAGAGATACCAGCTCAGTCACTGCTAAATCAAATCTGAGTTTGAATTAGTCAAGGGCCAATTGTCAGGCCAATTCTGAGATAGAGCTCAAATTTGATTATGGGATGCAAGTTTGGGGGCATTGCCTTGGACACAGCCACCTGAGCCACCCGTTGCTTATGGCGACCAGCAGATCCGGGGGGAGACTAAATATAATTACGCCGATTCACTGTCCATCAACATGTCATTCATTCATCTGCACCTTTGCAGTGCACTCTTAAGGGGGGGTGCTTCTTGTGGAGCAGTGCACTAGGGGATTATCCCTGTTGGGGGTCCTCTTTAAAAGCATAGACTGATGTTGTCAAAAAGCACATACTGACACCATATGCTAATTGTGACTCTTTACTAACGATAAGCTGAGGTGAGATTTTCACATTTACAAAACAAATGGTGACTGCTTCGTATTCAAATGGCAATTGGATTAAATTCCGTTCAATAATAATGCATTTGACTTGCCCTAAGGGATTTGAATGACACCAATTGGTTTCCTGTAAAAGATGCACCAGGACTTGATGATTGTTCAAAAAAAGGTCAGATTTCCATGAAATCCTGCCCCCATGCTGAAGACGACATTTACACTATTGTTTTGAAATGTGAGTCAATCTAAAGAAACAATGCGTGGCCTACATCCCATTGAGCCGCTTGGGTCCCAAAAACAGTATGTAATTGCAAAGTATAAGTCAGAAAATTACAAAAGAATTTCTTCTGAAAAGTCTGCCAAAGGTTCACTTTTGTGAAAAAGCATTCGGCGCACATTTCAGAAAAGGAACCACTTTGGTGAAACAGATATGCTTTTCTCCTGACAAGTTTTTAATAGTAAGCAGAGCGCAAACGCAACCCAGGTTTCCTCTTGACTAGTTCTGCTGTAGTAACTCCGCCTATCACTACCATTAACTTTGCTAATAAAGGAGAGCGAGCGAGAGGCCTGTAGCAGCAGGTTTTTGGGCTGGTATCCATGGTGACCTCAGTATGGTCTAGTTAAGGTATTTCCTGCTTCGCATGTGTCTAACAGGCTCTTAATCCTGACAGGAACAGGGGCCAGGGAGGGATCAACTTTCCCCACCAAAACACTACAGAAAAGAATGAAGGAAGAGACAAGAAGATGAGCTTAGTCTTATTTAGAAACACGAAAACAAGCTTAAAAAGAGGGCGAGTTACCGTACTTTAAATAAGTAAATACTTCAAGGTTGGATAGCTTTTAAAAGTCAATTATATACCTTGAATAGCAAAAAGCTATCAGTTGCTACACCCACACTGCTCAGAAAAAAAAGACTTTAATTGGCCTTTTGTGACAACATGCCCCAATAGCAGGCTCAATGTGGGGTAAGTTGTCACAATGAAACCCTGCTATTCATGAAACAATAAATGTAGAAAGTAACAAAACTCTCAAATCATTGTTTTAGCCAATAAATACAATAATTAATGCATTTTTATTGGTAGCACTTTATTTTGCAGTCCTGTTCCCCATGTACTTATTATAATAATTGCAATAACTAGGTACAAACCCTGAACCTAAACCAAAACTTAACCCATGTAGTTACCTTATATTACCCAGTACTTTCTTAGGTAAGTACACTAAGTACACATAAGTGCACGTACTATAAAATGAAGTGCAACCATTTTATTTTTTTTAACTTGTTCCCAACCTGCTATTTATGAAAAATAGAGAACAGTTTCAACCTTTATGTTTTCAACCAATATGAGAGCATTCAAAGACACTAGCTTCCACCCTAAATAACCTGACCTCAGTGTCAGTGAGCCAGAAATATTTCACATCATAACTGATGAATTCATATTACAGATACACAACTGATCTTAAGTTCATGACAATGAGTTTGTAATTTCCTCTTGGCATTCTGAATTGAACAGAACAGATGCCGAAAACATTTTGCACCAGTCACCAGAGAAGCTGTTTACTGTGAGGAATCAAGTGAGAGTATTCCGCAATAATCACACAGGGAAAAAATTATACAGCTGCATTATGATTTATAGTCATTAATCGACATGCTTCCTTCCAGGATATTAAATAGTGGCATGTTACCAAGCCATCAGTCACTTCAAAAGCACAAAACACCATGCAATACAAGCTGAGGACATGCACCGGTGTGCGAACTATAGAGTCCAGATGTTGTCTGGCACAACTACTTGACTAGAAATCAGAGCATTACATTGGAGAAAAAAAAACAATTAAAAATACTCATGATGAGGAAACATATTTGGTGTACAGGTTGTTTAAAAAATAGAAAACAAAAAAATTAAAGCCAAGAGTTAAATCTTAAATCTTTTTTGTAAACGGGAGTGCAGCAATTAACGCAGCATCCATTTTCCCTTCATCCTTTGGCTAGTGTTACATTATATGATCACACTCTTATTAATGCAAATGCTTTTAAACCATTTGTGCGCAATAAGACACAAAAGAGAACGCAGTGCAGTACTGGCGCAGCGTCTGTGAATCTCCTGCACGCACACACTCGTGAGCAGTTTAACTGGACAAAAACAAACAAAATTATGCCAAAATGCCGGGGTTTTTTTCATGTATCCTTAAATGAACGTAAAGAGTTGTGAGAAAATGGGATGCGTGTCAGATCTCTGTCATGTGTGTCAACTCTTAAAGTGACAGCAGCCTATTAAACCTGCTGCTGTCTGTCATTAATGATAACCAAAGAACAAAAGACAGAGGAAATCACTCACTGCTCTTGACTGAATAACTTTTGTAGCTTTAGTAAGAATTAATCTATATTTAATCTATAATTTATGCAGTGTTAGATAACTTCAATGTATCTGTATATTCAATTTCTGTATAATTTCCTACCTGTTAGACCAACCTGAAAATCTGAAAGCACTGTTTACAAGGTTACATGGGTCAAAAACAATGAAAACAAGCTTTTAGTGCATTTTGACAGGGCAAGTAAAAATCTGAACCGGTCTGACTGAGCCAACAGATAACACTGAGCCCTGATATACTGAAGAGCAGGTAAATGTGACATTTATTACAAAGGATTTATGTGAAGATTGTTTTAAGTTCACTTAAATTAAAAGTTGTTATATTGCTTAAAGCCTAATAAATGTCAAAGATTTATAACTTTCAGTTATACTGTAATGCTGAATACCTATAATTAATGGCTAAAATTGAGAAATCTATTTCATAGAAACATCAGTAGCATTATTGGTATCAGTGATGCCTTCTTTCATAAAAAGATGCAATTAAACAAATATTTAAAATATAAGCTACTGTCTTTATGTTGTTTCTACATTCATTTTGAGATTAAATGTGAAATTATTACAATATAATAATATATTAAAAACTTTAATGTTAGGTGCGATTAATCATGATTAATTACAGAAAAATGTGTGATTAATCTTTTTTTTTTTTTTTTTTTAAATACACACACACACACACACACACACACACACACACACACACACACACACACACACACACACACACACACACACACACACACACACACACACACATACATAGAAAAATCATTTCGAAACATTTCGAAAAATTCGGAATAAAATCGCACCCTTTTTGTATGATTAATCACGATTAAATCTAGCCTGACAAGCCAGACCCACATCAAGATGTTGGGTCTGGGAACACACCATTGGCAGGGCTCAATCCGAGAGGCGGGATAAACTGTTGTCTTTCAAATTCCCTCTGCACGCAATAGGATAGCGCTACAACCAACCAGAGCAAAGAAGAAGGTGAAGCGGAGCTAGTTGATAGATTAAGCTTTTGCCGTATCCGGTCGGCAAAACTCCGAACACATCTTCCTTTTTTAAGAATGACTTCAGTGCTGTTCTTTGTTCTTTTCTCAAAGAAAAGCTTAACTCCAAGTCTTCCAGAGTCGCGCCCAAAGCCGATTCGAAAGACCGCTGTTCCCCAGCTTCTTTGTTTTCAAGTAGCACGCGGAACCGTCGCAACTCTGCCGTCATTATGTTAAGCCCGCCCACCGACTCTATACACGATGTGATTGGCCTGACTAGAGTTTGGTTTTTCAAGCTCACAAGCCAACGGAGAGTTGCTAGATGACCCTGGCTGCAAATTACATTTGCTGCCGCTAGGATGCATCTAGATTTCTAGGCTAGATTAAATCACATGTATCATGAAAATAAGCATATACATTTTATCTTGTTTAACATTTTTTTTTTTGACATCATTTGCTATATTCAGCAAAGTAAACCATCAGATTGATTCTCACAAAACTGTACTTTTAGGTGTCTTTCTAAAAAAAGGACACTTGGAGACTCCAAAAGGACACCAAATAACCAAATGATATAAGGAGTTTCTGAACACCAAAGCACCCATGAATAGAAAAGAAAAAAGAAAAGAGAAAAAAAAAACAAAAAAAAAAACACGTGCTTTATACAGCCAAGAAACGTAGTTTGCATATCATCTGGCCATACAACTGTGTGCCATTCAGTCTGTTTCACAGTTCTCAGTTGCAGTTCCAGATTCTCTGACTAGATTAGGTTGGATTTAAGTCCGTATTTTTGGAAAAGCAACCCAGCTGCATTTTTTTCTTTCCTGCTGCAAGCCATTCGGAAAAAAAATGATTGACATGCCTGAAAATCAAGTTAATTATGGTAAATCATGAAAGGGATTTTTTTTTGGCATTGGACAAAATGAGAGGCGAGCGAGTGAGACTCGTGAACGGAAGAGGGGCCTTTCAGAGAGAGACTGGATTCAAGAGAGGAAGCAATACAAGAAGAGAACGACCACAGGGATTTCCTTTCACGGTGGTCAAGTGCAAGAGGAAAAGATGGAAGTAGAAAGATAGAGCCAGAGCAAATGCAAAAAAGTAAGAAAAAGACCAACCCTTTATCTCAGTGATCTGCGGGTGAGATATATGAGGTTTAGTCTCAGTAACAGACTGGAATGTGCACCGTCACAAAGAATAACACACAAAGAAAGAGGAATGTGACTACTAAGTTCATTTTGTGACCAAATTTGATTACTCTGACTAGCAGTCCATTACTTGTGATTAACGAAGGTGTGGGCTCAGTGTGACACCAAAAGAAACAGAAGAATACACACACACACACACACCTCCCCTACCATTAACCTGCATTACGCTAGCCTGCGTCAATTAAAGCCCACATCAGGACTTGGATGCTAATGGCATTTGTTCGCAATGGCCACGGTTGTACAAACATAATCACTGCTTGCCTACACGTAAATGTGCCCATGTACACGCACATGGTGCGCAGCAGGGGCAGGAATAAGATCCGCGTGCCCTGCTGAATCACAGCCATTGTTTTCCCCCAAAGTATTTATTCATCTCCTTTAAGACGGTCAGCATGTTTTACAGAGCAAGAATGAGAATGAGAGAATGACGTGGCAAGAATAAGAAAGGCGTCGTACATTAAAGAGCCTCAATGGACATCAACCATGAACAACGAGAATTAGATCGATGAAAACGCACATATTAACAATAAGTTTCTATATCCTTCAAGTAATTTAATGGGAATATTGGGAACACTATTGAGTGACAAGCAAATCTGTAAATTGTGTTTCAATATGATGATTCAAAACTTGTTAATTGAAAAGGGAAATCATTTTGAGATCTGTTGTAGCATCTGCAACTAGAGCGTTTCACAAATGCACAAAGGTGTCATAGCCGTAGACTAGTTGCTTACCAAAACATCAAAGACAATGAGCTTAAGTCTTGTTTAACAAAAACTTTTTTTTTTTTTTAGTTAATTGAAATAAATCTGAAGTAAAATAAATCAGAAATATTAAAGGTAAACTTAAACAATTAGACTAACTGAAATTTGAAGTATTAATAATACAAATACACCAAAGAGCTAAATAGAAATATTAAATAATAATAATGACAAAAGCACATACAATTACTTAAACTAAATTGTAAACTGTTAAACTGAAAATATAAAACCTTATTCAAAAACATTAATAAATACTATATTATAAATAATACTAAAATAACATTTTAACAGTTTATCAATATTAATATGATAAAGGCATGAAGTATCAAATTATACAAAGGAAAAATAAACATTTTTAAATGACTTGCAAACAAGTTAAAACATTTAAATAAGGTTATGATTTGCTCCAATTTTTCCGCTTTCAATTAAATATATCTTGGGCCTTTGAAAGCATCTTCCGATCCCAAAGCATTTAACAGGGTTTAAAGTTAAAATGCTACTGAAAGAAGTCCTGCTATTTGTGCACATTGTATTCCCACCTAGGGAAAAAACAAAATGTAACCAAATGCTGGAGTGTCAGTCACTCATCAACAGCTGAAACTATCATTTACACCACAGGAGGCCTGAGGGGAGAGAAGGAAAAGTGCTCTCTGTCCTGACAGGAGGAAGAAGGGAGAGGAGGAGTAGAGGAAATGCGAAGAGGGTTTCAGCCTGCTTGGCCATTTGGCTGTCAAGCATTAAGTGGGTAAAAGGTAATTCATCACATTCTGGATGGGTCTTCCTCCCTTCGTTATAGTCAAAACAAAATCTTTTAGGGAAGTGCTCAAACGAATAGCAAGAAACTGAATATATTACCAAAATAGTCAGAAATCAAGGGGATAAAAAAAAAAAAACGTATATCCCCTGCGAGCCCTCAATTTGTGCGTATAGGCTGTTAGATCCGTATCAACTAGACACATTGTTAACTAGGGTATAATTTCAATTTTAACGATTCAGATTCTGCTTAATTCCAATTCTTATCGATTCCTAATAAGGTAAATAAAAAAATAAAATAAATAAATAAATAAATAAAGAGATATTCACATTTATTCTAAGCCTTCTTGCAAAACATTTCATTGTAGCCAAATACCATGAACAAAAATCAACAGGCTAAAGAACACTTACACAAGGAACTTCTGCCTATGGTTTAAAAATACCATAGCAAAAACCACTAGACCGCAGGAACTTTCCCCAGGAACTAGGGACTTTGGGGTGGTACTCAGTGTTTCTCGACCACAGGAATCAGGGTCTAAATGAAGTTACGAGTAAAAAATTCCCCCTCAAAACGTCCCTGCTCACGAGGTAGTACTTTTTCAAAGACTTGGGGTGGGACTTGGGCGCTGAACATGCTGATTGGTTGAGTTCATGCAGCATTTTGATTGGCTAACTCCAAGCAGCATTTTATTTCAAGTGCATTAACAGTTGTGTTCTTTTTTACCGATGGACCGATGACGAGGTTCAAGCTTTATTACGCTTATATGCAGAGGACGAAATCCAGCAGGAACTGGAAAGTCGCGCGCAGTCCTACATCACCGGACTAATCTTCACGGTACTTTAGACCACGACGGAAATGCAGACAGCATTTTAAATTAGCAATCGCACAAATAAATACAACTTAAAGATACGACTGAAATAAACAGTGTTTTAAGATTTCAGGTATTCAGGTACAGAAACTGTAATCAAATGTAAAATAACACTGCACTTTATAAATAACATATACAGTTACAAAATTTATTCAGTCAAGAGCGGCGAGTAAATTTTCTGTCTTTTTTTGTTTGATTAACGCTATAGAGACGGCACTTTAAGAGCTAATGCACGGATCCAACATGCTGTTACACGGGTTTTCTTTCTCAACGGTTTACGTTCACTTAAGACATAACCGACTGTTTTTACGAAGATATTTTGACATTTTTGTGTGTACTTGTCCGTTCAAGTGCAAAGAGACGCGGAAAAGAACTCAGTATCACACACTATAGTAAGTTCAGTATCGCGCTACAGTATGAGAGGCGGCTTCTGTGCGTGCGATTTAGATGCGTGTGCAGCACAGAAAACAGCGTGCAAGTCTTCTTGTACCTGAATGGTTTAAAGTCATATTAAAATGCACACAAAGGAATCAATAAGATTAATCAATTCCAGAATTGTTAACTGTTACCAACTTTTTCGTGCAATGCAAGTTTTCATGAAGAGCACTACCCACAGGGCTACGCTTCACAGCTCTGCACTCAAGCACAAGAAAACATGCTTCGTTTTCCCAGAAACATGATCTCCACTGTGGAACAGCACCACAGGGCGGAGTACTTTCTGTGTCTTCTTTTAAAAGCAGTAATTTATAGTGTCTCAGGTAGTCAACTCTTCCCTTTACAACAAACACCTTTTCATTACAAAAGGAGGATGGTGAGACAGCGGCGAGGGAGAAAGAGAGATAGAGGGGGAAGAGGTATTTTTGCATAGCCGGAGGGTACAGATGGCAGCTATTTCACACCTCCAGCTCTGGGGTAAACTCAAATCTACTGTGTTTATTTAAAGCCTCCACAGTCGGCCAGAGCAGAAGTGACCGCTCAAATGGTGGTAACTGTAATGCAAGGCATTCAGAAGTCTCCCGGGAACGCTGTATTTCCGAAATCCAAAAGACGAGGATGACGCTACGGAAGCACGTTTGGGCCTGTGAGAGCCACAGGCACTCGCTTGGCTGGAATGTTGCCAAAGGACACATTTTTCAAGGTTTTATTTCAGCTGGTGTTTTTTTCAACCCGTTTGCCTTTTTTTACTCTCTGTCTATGACTTGAGTGCATGAAAGTCCTTAGGGTTTTAAATGGCTATTTTGGACATGAGGTGGAAAATGGAGAACAAATGGTATCCAAGTGTAAACTTCCACAGCTCGGAGTAGAATGTTTCCCCCATGGCACACAACTGAAATATGGCATATTGCAGATATGAATATGGTTTGAGAAAGTGCATATAGCCATGCGATCATTGTACAATATTAACAGATTTTAACAAGGACAAATTGTGGAAAACAGTATTTTACTTGCTCTTCAGAATAATAACAACAACAAAGGTGTTTGATGTACTATGTAGGCATGGTTTCCTGAATAGAATTAGGTCATTGAGATATCTTAAAGGGGTCCTATTTTGTTTTTGGGGTGTACTCGAATATGTTTTCATGCTTGATTGTTCAAAAAACACATTATTTTTCACATATTTTTACATTATTACAGCTCCTCTCTCCCCAGTCTGGGCGAATACGCAGTCTCGATGAAGCCCCTCCTTCCGAAATACAAAATGTGCTGTGATTGGTTAGCTGACCCTGTGTGTTGTGATTGGCCCGACAACGCTTAGCGCTTGTTCGGGAAATGTCGCGTCCCTTCATAACAGCGAGCTCTACTCACTCAGATGTAAATAGCCTATTAAGGATGGTGTCAATTTCAAAGCAATTCAAGCCTGATTTAGACTTAATAATAATAATAATGTTAACAAACAAGAGGATCATGCAGAACGGATTTCATTCGCAGACTATGCAAGCAAGGCTTTCACAGGATGTTTCAGAGTGGTATGTTTACAGAAAACTATGGTAATCCAAACAGTAATAAACACCTTTTTTGCGTATTCCGTGGGCACGGATTATTTAAATGAGGAACATTATGACTTCACAAAATCCGGAAAAATCGTGTTGTAGTCCAAACGAGCCGTTCGTTGTAGTTCTTTGTGGGTTCTTTTAAATAAAATATGTCCCTTTGGAGTGGACTTTGAGCTTTGTAACCATGCAGATCTTTTTAATGCTCAAACAGCAACATTGCACACCACCTAAAGTTGAAACAGTGAAAAAGCTTTAATAATGTTCATTTATATGAACAAATCTTAATTGTACTATTGCAAAAAACAAAACAAAAAAATAGCCCATTTAATTCAGGCTCAAACAGAGGGTGGAAAACAATCACACCTGTTTTTGTTGAAAGAAAGTGGATTAAAGTGGGAAAAAAATAGAAAAAAGCTGCCATAAAAGTGTAGGATATGGCCAATTTAAAAACTATTTTAGGGAGCATAATTGCAAAGTGTCTGAGACATGGTTTATGGTTAACACGTCTTCAACTGAGACATGATACAACAAGAGTACTACAAAAAAGACTTACCCTCATCTTGGGTGGCTGGTCTGCCCTGGGACTGAAGAGCCTGAGTTAGGAGTACTGAGATCAGCAGAAGCATGGTCTTCATCATCATCATCATCATCATCATCATCATCATCATCATCAAGGATTCTCTACATCTGAACTCTGCATCCAGCCCAGCTCTCCATAAAAACAGCTAGGACATTAGCACTATGTGTGAGACAGAGAGAAAAAATTAGAAAGCGAAACAATTAAGAATATTTATCTATTCACAACTACAAGATTAAAGACAACATGAACCTTTCGTAATGTGGCATGTATAAATGATACAGAATATTCAGCTGGAGATAACATTGGGCGGGAACTGAATGGTTACTGGATTTTTATTACTGGTTAATATTTTTCTTCACCAACCAGATCATTCTTATGCCAGCAATCATTTCAGAAGCAATAAGCTTCTCTTTAGAGCAGTGGTCCCCAAACTGGGGTACATGAGGTGACAGAGGGGGTACGTGAACAAAATGCTGAGTTTTGCTGTTCAAAACTGACTGCATCTATTTCCACACAAGCAGCGTGCATATAGGTTGCATGAAGAGTCTGCTGCCTTAGCAACTCGAGCTACATTACTGCCGTTCCCGACAATGTACCTGTAGAATTATTACTTACTAGCATGAAGAACAAAAAGCCTGGCACAGACTGTGCATAAAGATCGATAAAAGATTCAAACTCTTCGATAAAAAAACCACATACCCTTTGTGAGTTGATTTTAATGTTGATAATATATTATACGAGCAAGAATGCAAATCCATATCCACACGATTGCAAAAGTGACTTTGATTTTATACAACAGTTCAACAAACAAAAGGGTAATATTAAGTGATGTTCATTTTAAACACATTGTCAGTATTTGCTCTATTTTGCAACCAAATAATAGCTCCAAACGAAAGCCACAGCAGAACTGCAACAGCTGTGTTTCATTAACGAATCTGCGGCTTTGAACGAATCGTTCGTGAAAATCATTGATTCAATGATTCATTCATAAATACAGCTACTTGCTTCATTACTGAATGAATGACTCGATGACTCGCGCATTGAGACAGTGACTTACCGCCACCTGCTGGCGGTTTTAGTTTAATATTTCAAAGAATCGCTTCATTTTTATAAATCATTGCATATTTCGTTATTGAACTTTTTTTTATTATTTAAATCATTATTAAATGTTATAAAGGTATATATAAAGGTAAAAAAAATGTACTGGAAAGTCAATTTAGGGGGCAAATATTGTGCCTTAATGGAAAAGGTGAGAGTGGAAGAGAGGGGGTACACAGAAGGATGGTAAATACCTCAGGGGGTACTCCACTCCAAAAAGTTTGGGAACCACTGCTTTAGAGTAACTTGTACTGAGGAATTGGACACATTAACATCAGGGACACTACTGACATGACAAAATGAATCTTATGGCTTAATAGAAAAGAATCCCTGACGGAGAATTCCTGTAAAACTCAATAGAGTCACAGAAACCCCTCTGATGCTCGAGCAGCACAGATCAGAGTTTCTTGTAAACAGCCTGATAAAACTCTCCATCCATTTTAGATGTAACCATGAAGCAGATGAAAACATAACTTTGCTGTATAAGGTCAATACTGGAACAGCACGTCCTTTAAGAACTCAAGGATTTTAACCACAGACTTTTCCACTACAACATTTCATGTCTTTAATGAGTTTGCATCAACAAAATCACAGTAAACTAACGTGGTCCTTTTTGATTTTAGTTATTATTAATGCAGGGCTTGACAATAAGGACTGCCCATGCCCGATTGCCTGGGGACAGCGTAAACGTCGCTCGGGACAGTTGACGCAACTGATCGGGCCAGTGCTGCATCACAAATGTTTTTAAGCCTTGCCGATTTAAACATTCAAGCGCAAGAAGACGTGAAAGAGAACTCGTTCCGTTTCTCAGACAGCATGCGAATAATAAATTGATCTCTCTTTCACGTCTTCTTGCGCTTGAATGGACATATTCACACAAACTTACGTCAAAAACATCCTAGTAGTATCCTAGTAAACAAAGCCTGTTATATCTTAAGTGAATGTAAACAGTTGAGAAATAAAACGTGTGTGTATCAGTATATTGGATCCGTGCTGCTCTTAAAGTGACAGCAGCCTAATAAACCTGCTGTTTATCAAACAACATGGACAAAGAAAAAAAATCATTGCTCTTGACTGAATTACTTTTGTAACTTTAAAAAGGATTAATCTATATTTAATTTATACAATGAAGACTATGCAGTGCTATTTTACATTTGATTATTCATTTTCTCTACCTGAAAAACATGAAGAGCAGTGTTTATTTTGTTCTATTGTATTTGTGCTATTGCTCGTAATTTGATTATCTGTTCTTATTTTTAGAGTTAGACTAGTAGTTTTTTTGGTGTCACAACCTTATTTATTAACCCTTTATGGTACAGCGTTGCCATATGGCAACAATTAATTTCTACTCATGTCATTGTTATTCAGAAAAAAAATACACTAAATTGCACTATGGGAATTAAAAGGGCAGGCCTTAATGTGGCCAATGATGTGCTGTTTTTATGTAAAATGACATTTGAATGTCCCTCCAAAACTCTCTTTCCCCTGGTCACTTTCACACGGAAGACACCCGTTGAAGTGCTCCAGAAATTGCTCTAATAACCTCATTTCTAAACATTTCTCAAGGGGGATTTTTTTTTTTTGATAAGTAAATTAGATATTTTTATTCACAAATCAACTTTGTCTAACATAGTTTTAATGTAAATTGAGAAAATTTCAATGTTTCCATATGGCAACGCTGTCCCACAGTGAAATTTCAGTAATGTATTTCACCATTGGGATTTTTTATAGATAGTAGCATCAACAATATGATTGCAGTTATTTATTTATTTAAAGTGTTTATTGTAGTATAGTTGTGTTTATGTATAAGTAACACAATTATTTCAATTTTTTTAGAAAATGAATACAGCAATATTTTACGGAAAGGGCAATAGGAAAAGTGCAGAGTTAGCTCTTCCATGTGATTTGAGTGAGGATGAGCTAGCCAAATTATAGGGAACAATAGGGATTAAATGATAGGGATCAACTTATTTTTGGTTTCCATGAGTCCCAAGTATATAAATCTGTCAATTTCTAAAAGAAATGGTAATTTAAATTGAAAATAAAATCATAATTTTATAGAAAAACTATTTTGACCATTTTCCATTGTGGTACAGCGTTGCAATGTTTCCCTAAGTAAATGTAGAAATTAGATTGCATAAACCTTGACGTACATATTTTATAGTGGAAAGAACAGTTTCGTAGCGCAGTTCTGCGCGAGGTCCCACCATCTGTTTGCTCTTACAAACACACAGAAACACAAACACACTCCTCCAACCCTTCACAGATATCTGTCAACTCTGTGCTGGTTTAGACCCCAGCATGACCCCTTCACGCCATTTGTCCTACTAGCTATCGGAACTCCTCGTTCAAACATCATTTACACATTTCAACACACACCCCACTACGAGCGGATTGGTCTGAAAAGAGCGGCGTTTCACAATTCATCTGGCAGATGTTTTTCCTTCAGAGTGTTTAGCTGTGCTTGGCTTTGCTTGCATTTTGGATTTTGCCTCTAATTCACAAATGTAAATAAACTGGAAAAAAATCTTAATATGGTTAAAGCTATGAAACTAAGGTTAATATAAATCCTAGACTTTCTAAATGAACTAAATGAAAACTCAACTTACTGTATGTGCGGCTATTCAACATTACAGAAAAAAGCTCAAGATATATCCTGGCGAGTGAGAAATGTTGTGAATGGTTTTGACTTCTCTAAAGAGATCAGAAGCGTCATGTCTATTCAAACTGGACACATGCCATTACCTTTTTTAAGCTAAGTGCATTTTGAATGTAACTTCTGTAAATATTTAGGGTTAAACCAAAACTGTAACACTACAAAAACATATCTTACACCTCATTTCTTGCCTAGGACGGTTCTAGCACCCCTGCAACAAAGCCCTTGAGTTGAATATTTTATAGAATAATGTGATGTCTATCACCTTCACAGCTGCTCTAATAAGGACGAGAAATTTGGACAAATGCCAAGAAATGAGATTTGATACACGTAAAATTGTTCCCATAGAGTTTGGGTTGGTTTCATTTTTCAAGCTATGTCTGCAGCTGGTACAAACCAGAAGAACAGATGATTGGAGAAACGGGCGAACGGTTCAGAGGTGTCGGACTCTGAGCTTGTGCCAGTCCTCAGACACTTACAACAACATACCAATAATCATCCCCAGGACAAAAACATAAAAAAGCTCCCACACACATCAGACTACATGGAAAAGCAAGAAAACAAAGACCTACTAATGTGAATCTTAGTCTAACACAATATACAGTGCAGACGAGACATGACAAAACCAGGAAGCTTCCATTATAATCAAGGCGGCATGGTGTAAATAAGAGATTTAGGAACCATCTTATTGTAGTAATGCAAACAACAGGGAAAAATTACTTGAGGAAGACAGTTTCAGCTTGTTTTGGATGTGTAGTAGAATATATTGGCTGCAATATATGGAAGCTTGTTTCCGCCACAGAATAAAAAAAATTTTTAAAAAGGTAATTGCGACTTTTTATCTCACAATTCTGACTTTTTTTTCTCAGAATTGTGAGTTATAAAGTCAGAATTGCATGATATAAAGTCAGAATTATGAGATATAAAGTCGCAATTCTGAGAAAAAAAAGTCAGTCCTTTCCCCCCTCAGAATTGGATTTATAACACGCAATTCTGACTTTAGATCTCGCAAGATCTCGCGATTCTGACTTCAGATCTCGCAAGATCTCGCGATTCTGACTTCAGATCTCGCAAGATCTCGCGATTCTGACTTCAGATCTCGCAAGATCTCGCGATTCTGACTTCAGATCTCGCAAGATCTCGCGATTCTGACTTCAGATCTCGCAAGATCTCGCGATTCTGACTTCAGATCTCGCAAGATCTCGCGATTCTGACTTCAGATCTCGCAAGATCTCGCGATTCTGACTTCAGATCTCGCAAGATCTCGCGATTCTGACTTCAGATCTCGCAAGATCTCGCGATTCTGACTTCAGATCTCGCAAGATCTCGCGATTCTGACTTCAGATCTCGCAAGATCTCGCGATTCTGACTTCAGATCTCGCAAGATCTCGCGATTCTGACTTCAGATCTCGCAAGATCTCGCGATTCTGACTTCAGATCTCGCAAGATCTCGCGATTCTGACTTCAGATCTCGCAAGATCTCGCGATTCTGACTTCAGATCTCGCAAGATCTCGCGATTCTGACTTCAGATCTCGCAAGATCTCGCGATTCTGACTTCAGATCTCGCAAGATCTCGCGATTCTGACTTCAGATCTCGCAAGATCTCGCGATTCTGACTTCAGATCTCGCAAGATCTCGCGATTCTGACTTCAGATCTCGCAAGATCTCGCGATTCTGACTTCAGATCTCGCAAGATCTCGCGATTCTGACTTCAGATCTCGCAAGATCTCGCGATTCTGACTTCAGATCTCGCAAGATCTCGCGATTCTGACTTCAGATCTCGCAAGATCTCGCGATTCTGACTTCAGATCTCGCAAGATCTCGCGATTCTGACTTCAGATCTCGCAAGATCTCGCGATTCTGACTTCAGATCTCGCAAGATCTCGCGATTCTGACTTCAGATCTCGCAAGATCTCGCGATTCTGACTTCAGATCTCGCAAGATCTCGCGATTCTGACTTCAGATCTCGCAAGATCTCGCGATTCTGACTTCAGATCTCGCAAGATCTCGCGATTCTGACTTCAGATCTCGCAAGATCTCGCGATTCTGACTTCAGATCTCGCAAGATCTCACGATTCTGACTTCAGATCTCGCAAGATCTCGCGATTCTGACTTCAGATCTCGCAAGATCTCGCGATTCTGACTTCAGATCTCGCAAGATCTCGCGATTCTGACTTCAGATCTCGCAAGATCTCGCGATTCTGACTTCAGATCTCGCAAGATCTCGCGATTCTGACTTCAGATCTCGCAAGATCTCGCGATTCTGACTTCAGATCTCGCAAGATCTCGCGATTCTGACTTCAGATCTCGCAAGATCTCGCGATTCTGACTTCAGATCTCGCAAGATCTCGCGATTCTGACTTCAGATCTCGCAAGATCTCGCGATTCTGACTTCAGATCTCGCAAGATCTCGCGATTCTGACTTCAGATCTCGCAAGATCTCGCGATTCTGACTTCAGATCTCGCAAGATCTCGCGATTCTGACTTCAGATCTCGCAAGATCTCGCGATTCTGACTTCAGATCTCGCAAGATCTCGCGATTCTGACTTCAGATCTCGCAAGATCTCGCGATTCTGACTTCAGATCTCGCAAGATCTCGCGATTCTGACTTCAGATCTCGCAAGATCTCGCGATTCTGACTTCAGATCTCGCAAGATCTCGCGATTCTGACTTCAGATCTCGCAAGATCTCGCGATTCTGTCTTCAGATCTCGCGATTCTGACTTCAGATCTCGCAAGATCTCACAATTCTGACTTCAGATCTCGCGATTCTGACTTCAGATCTCGCGATTCTGACTTTAGATCTCGCAATTCTGACTTTATAACTCACAATTCCGAGGAAAAAAAAAAGTCAGATTTGCGAGATGTAAACTCACAATTGTGAGATAAAAAGTTGCAATTATCTTTTAAAATGTTTTATTCTGTGTCGGAAACAAGCTTCCAGAGCAATATTTTTTTTTTTTTTTCAAAATTGCAAAAGGCAAACAGTCCATGGGAAACTCCCATCGGGGCAGGTGAGCTAAGAGGAACTGGATACAATGATTTGCAATAAGTATCTTTAAAACTTCAGAAAACATGTTAGCTAAACTTTAGTTGATTTCTCTTTAAAACACACGCTCATTTTTTGAAGCCATGGAATAGTGAACATGCTCTGATACATTATTGTGGATAACATGTTTGAATCTAACATTTCTTATTCTCTGTCTTCATGACGATTTCTTATCCTCTCCAATATTGTATCCATTAAATGTGTTTTTAAAAAAAATAATAAATAAATTTTAAAAAAAATTTAAAAAAAAAAAAAAAATCACATTTACCAAGTACTAAATTTGAGTAAATCTGTGCTCATTTTATCTCTTTAGCATCTTGTTTTCTCAGTGTAGTCTTTTTACTGATGCAACAGCTCAAGTTTACTTGGCTGGAATGACTAATGTGCCCTGAACTAGTTTTAACTGTTAACACATTTAATTAATATGCTTTTGGGGAAACACAAAGGTATAGTTTAAGAAAATCACAGGGCAGAAGGCTTAGTTTATGACTAAATTACTTGGCTGAGATTACGCTGATGTAAATGTTTTGAACATTTTTTTAAACAAGTTCCTCTGTTTACGTCAACTATTTCTAAGTAAAACAAACAGCAGAACAAACATTCAGCTGATTATATTTAACATCTTTCCACAGTGTTCATTTTGAGAGGGAAAGACGTGCAGACAGTCGAGAGAAAGAAAGAAAGAGAGAGAGCGAGAGAGATGGAATAAAGTGCATGGAATAAAAAGAAATAGGCCAAGTCAAGTGGAAAGAGAAGTTAGTACCCCAATTAATGAACCCCAGCATGTTTTTCTCTCCCTCTGATCATTGGAGGGGAACATGGCGAGAGCATACAGCAGGCCCAGCTCATTACCGCTGCCTACTACTGGAGCGGAACATTCCAGAGAACAGCATTGGTTTGTGTCGGAGACGGGACGCCTGACCTCACTCATTCCAGTGCCGGTGGGAGCCAGAGCCATAGCCAGCCCACCAAACCAAGAGTCTCCAGACTGCCACTCCATGGGGAGGCTATTAGGGCCAGGCTGATGAACTTTATCTACAAAACTCTTTACTGTTCCCTCTTTTCCATCTTGATTTTTCCTATCTCTTCCAAATCTCTAATTCTCCTCTAAACCCACGGTCTCCTCCTTTCCAGACGAGATCCCGGACGAGCCCCCATCGAAACGGAATCTGGTGTTGATAAGATCATATTATACCCTAAAATTTCATACCCCCAAAGAAATGATTTCCGTCAACTAAGGCAGCCATTTTGGCCCCGTTTACACCTGGTATTAAGATGTGTTTTAATGGATCGGATCACAAGTGGATGTTAATACAGGTGTAAATGGGGTCTAAAACATTTTGAGATTGTCCACTTTCCACCACTTCTAGAGGTAGTTGAAAATGCATCCGCATTGCTTTCATAGTGTAAACGCTCATGTGGTCGAATGCGTTCGAACAGCCATAAAAAAAAAAAATTTAAAAAAACACCTACTGACCTAATGAGTAAACATTATGGGAATCACGCTAGCCAGACAGGATTTAAACTTTGTTGGCTGAAGACCCAAGTTTGGTTTAAAGATGAAAAACATACCAAAAGGCTGCGTTTACACTGCAAGTCTTAAAGGTGCACTGAGTAAATTTTAGCGGCATCTAGCGGTGAGGTTGTGAACTGCAACCGTCCACCACTCACCCCTCTCTTTCGAAGCACATAGAGAAGCTACGATGGCCGACACAGGACAAAGATGTCGTCGTCGGAAAGAGCAGAGAATAGCTAGCGCTCTGTAGAGCAGTTTGTCCGTTTAGGGCTACTGTAGAAACATGACGGCGCAAAATGACGACTTCACTGTAAGGGGACCCGCGGTGTGTGTAGATAGAAATGGCTCATTCTAAGGTGATAAAAACAAAACGGTTCATTATGTAAGGTCTTTATACACCACTGAAAACATAGTTATGTATATTATATTGCATTTCTGTCAATAGATCCCCATAAATACAACACACTGCACCTTTAATGCACAGATCCGATCTTTTGACCTATCCGATTTTTTGGCCCACCTGTTTACATTCACTTCAGACATGACTGGTATCCGATATCTGTGTTTACATTAATTCCCAACCAAAATGATTGTTGGTGAAGGCTTTACTATGCACATGGTAGACCCTCTGGTTTTAAATGGCTGTATTATTTGCCAGCATGGACAAGAATACAGCTGTCATGGATGTTTGACAGAACGGACAGGAAAATAACGGCAATTTTCGTTTGTTATTTTATCTAGCCTACAACTCGTTAGATCTAGACTTCTGAAGTGAAATAAAGTAGCGCTGTAAGATTAAATTTTTTGAAAGAAATCGGATGAAATGAGAGAGAGAGAGAGAGAGAGAGAGAGAGGGAGCGCACAAGTGAGTAGCCTTAATAGTGAAGCTTGTTGGTTTAATTACAGCAAAGTTATCACCTCATTGCTGAGAAATATAATGTAAACATTCCAGATTCCTGTTTTCTAACACACACTCACAGCGTTCAGCTGGTCTTGCGTCTGTCAGAACAGAAACAAACGCTGCTGCTCATGTTCATATGTAAATTGCACAAGCTTATTTTATCCATTAGATCGAAAGATCTGAAGAAAAAAAAAAACATGCATTTTCCCACCCATAGACCCACCCCTCAAAGAAATCAGGACAGAAGTGGTTGAAAGTGGACAAAAGAGACGGATTAAAACACTAGGTGTAAATGAATATTTGTCTGCCTCATCTACGCGATCCAATCGACCAAAACGCATCTTAACACCAGCTGTAAACAGGGCCTTTGTTGTCACAGATGTGTTGATGTAAACAAAATAAGGCATTTTACGCATCTCTCCATCTTGAGGCCTAAACTCCTCCTAAAGTTTCATGCTAAAGCTCTCAGACAGTTGTGTAATAGTAACTTTCCTTTTAAAAGTGCTGGGCGATAGTTTACTGTGCCAGCCCAGCCCTGCCAGCCCAGTAAATTAGAGGGCAAAGAATTCCTCTTCTCTCCAAACTCTCAACAGCATACTTCCACCGGAAGAACACCCACAGCACAGCACGTCTTTTCTCCTTCATCTATTTGCTTCCTTTCATTTTCAAACAACAGTGCATTTAACTATAAAGCGGTCACTACAAGATCACCACAACAAACCAAAACGAGTGTTTGGGACCGTATGCGAAACATGAAGGCTGGCTCAGTAAACTCTGACTCAAATACATCCATTGTTATCCAATATTCCACAGTAAACAAGCTTATACTGCACTGTAAACCCGAATAAGTTGGCAAAACTCAAAAAAAATGAGGCAATCAGTTGCCTCAAATTTTTTAAGTTAAGAAATTTAAAGTTTAAGTAAGCAGAACTTGCAGATTTTTATTTTGTACTCATACATTTTAATTGCTCTGAACTTGAAATATTTGAGTAAGCCAATTTATACATTTAACTTAAAAATATCATGTAATCTCACAATTTTAGTAGTGGAAGCTTGGCTAGCTTTAACTAGCTAATTCAGTAAATGCCACCTTGCTAATTGGTAACACAATGCTTTGGTAGCATTAGTATAGCATAGCACTTGCTGAATGAGGACAGCAATATAAAACATTTAACATAAATCTGTTCTCAAACTAAGCTCATGCTCCTCTCGTCATTATGATGGAAACCCTACAAAAAAACAACATAACAAAAACTCTTCTAAACTAGCATAAAACATTAAACACTATTAAATCTCCAACGTTAATCTTGCACACAAAAAACATAACACTTAATTTTGGCATTTACTGTCCCTTTTTAAGTGTCATGGCAAAGCCTGTTGGGAAATAGAAATCCCAGCCCAGTTTCGGTTAAATTTAAGTTAGTCTAAATTAAAAGAAACAAGTTCATAAAACTCAAAACAATGAAATAACTTAAAATGTGTCAGGTTTGAGAACTCAAAAGAAAAAAAGTTGTAAATACTCATAAACGTTAATTTGATTGAACTAATTTGTTTAATTTGAGTTCCCTCGACTCAAACCAATTCATTATTTTGAGCGTTAGGGTTTACAGTGTGACTTTGATTAATGCAACTCAAACTGTCAATGCCATATTCCCTCTATGAAAATACTAATGATGCTTTACAATACGTTCTAACTTCATTGCAAACCAGATGAACCGGTGACCCGTCTGGAGCGGCCAACAGTAAAATCACTGGTCAGATCCTGAGGGACGAGCAGCCATAATGATTTCCCCTCTAATTTAAGTAATTGATGTAATTATGGACTTAAACAACTACATTTTCACAAGGTCCGTTACAGTTCTTCAGGACTTCAATGGTTGAATAGAACTTAAGAAAACATCAAGAAATCTCCATTCAAGATTCAAATTAAATTCCAGAAATGTATCTAAATCGGAGATCTTAAAAAGAAAAGTCTAAACTCAAGCTACTATATGGGTCTTGTGCCAAACAGCCTGAAAATGTTCATATCTAATTGACTGTATTTTGCTCACATTTCTGCATCGACTTGCAACAAGTCTGGGTCAAGTCTGCGCATGCAGTCGCCAGCCAGCATGTCGCCGTTCATAAACCGCTCTGCTTTTCCATCATGTTCTTCAAAAGGTGGAAACTGTCCGTGAATGTCCTTACTTGAAATTGCAATGGTCACTTAACAGGGAGAGTCTTTAAAAGCTAGAAGAAAGGATAATGTAAAGCTTATATCAATGATTAGAAAGTTCTAGACCGTGCTGAACAGTCCAAGGATGAAGAGGGGGATGTCTTTTGCACTACTCTGAAATTATCCAGTGAGTGATGAGGAAGAAAAAGGGAGTGACACTGTGAGGTGGGTGCACAATTATTTTGCTATGTACAAAGTGACAGAATAAAAGCCCTACAGCATAACAAGATTTTTGTCATTTCTGTGGAAACATCTTCAGCTGCCCAAATAAAGACATAAATGTGTCCTTCAGCTAGAGAGCCTTTTTCTGTCATTGAAATGCTGAAACGATTCCAGGATTTTACGATGAGTTTTAATGAATTATCTTTCTGCCACAGTGCCATCCAAACTCATACTTCAGTACAGTTATGTTGTTTGTCTTTTTACTGAGGGAAGATAAACAACTGCAAGAATAAACCTGCCTTTCACATCAAGATAACAGGCATTTATTTTGGGAAAGGGAATCTGCAAATTCTCAAGGATGTAGGGCCAATAATGCATGAAAACACCGATTTACAAAATAATAATAATAAATCAATACAATTAAAAAGTAGATGACATGCTCCCAACTGACAAATTAATTCATAATCAAGTAACCTAATAATAGCTCAGAGTTGTAAGTAACACATGTTGAACATTTTCCACAGAAGCCACCAAGTGAAACAGAAAAGGTTTTGTTTCTACAGAACAGTTCCAATAGCTTAAGCTAAATATGCCAATCGATTTTGAAAACATTGTAGCCTACTATGAGATGTTGTGCGAGAGCGCGCGGCAGTGCAGGCACGCGCATTAACTCGCTCTCATAATAACATCAGATTTGGGACCATTTGATGATGAAAGCTAATATCTCACAGCGTCCTCATACGAAAACAGTAAGGAAATAATTATAAAAAAGCTAGTCAGGCTCAATAAGGAGACATTTAACAAACTGCCCAGTCAAAATGACTTTCCAAAATACATTTTAAATGGATTTATTTTTGGCAGACGAATAACATTAAAACGATTCAAGTAACGTTGCAAGACAGTGAGTATATAAGAAGAGAAAACGAAATAAACAGCGTTTCTGGACACTTATTTTAACGGTTATCAAACTCTTCCCAACAGGCAAGTGTTTTTATACTGTCCTGGCGTTTTTATACAAACGCTAAGTATTATTCAAACCCAATAAAACAGCAAATCATGTGTATTTTATTACAGACTCTATACATATCTAGAGTCCATTTACAGGCGTTACTCACCTTTTTCTTTCTGAAGCAAATCCTTTCTGAAAAGAGTCAATCCCAGTCTCCCAAAAACAGTCAATGGACGAAACTCCACATTTCTTCTTCTGCTGTAAGTTTAGCCTTTTTTGGTTCTCATTAAAACACACCGATGTTACTCGGTTTTTCGTTCGCCTCGCCTGAGAATCGTTTGAAATCAGTGAAAATATTCAGCGGAGACGCGCGTGCTCGTACTAAAGATCGCGTGAAGATGTTATCGTTAAGTAACATAACGTTTAAGACTCACTCGTAGCACCAACAAACCGATTTTCGACCGAGTTCGCCCGTTTTTCTTCTGAAAATCCCACCCGTGCGGTTTTTGTTTGCGCTCGTACGACAAGAAGGTAACGTTAGAGGGGAGAAAAACTTTTACCCCAGTCGCTACTTCGGTCGAAAGTCAAAACTAACCAAAACGATCAAATGCGCTTTTGCTTGAGTCGCAGTCCTCTGTATGAATTGTTCTAGCTTCGGGAAACTAACTTGACTTTTAAATGTTTTTACTGGTTTATAGATAGTCCGTATCGTCGGCCTCCCCCAGCACTACAGAGGATACAGCTGCGAGATTCCGCACTCATGGATGGAGGAGTGTGAGCAGAAAGACCTGACTCCCCCTCCATCACAATCACCTCAGGACTACCAAACAGCTCACCCAGTGCATCCTGGGATTGTAGTTTCTGTCACACTGAGCCCCTAAAAAAACTCTAAAATGCTTTGCTCAAAAGGAATACAATAACATTCTACATTTCTTTTGAAATATTACATTACATTATATTATAAAAATAGAGACAGAAGAAAGTTTTTTTTTGCTTTTAGTATGAATATGTTAGCCTTACTGTTATTTATAAACTAGTGTGCAAAACAATGACAAAATTTGCATTTAGAAGATATTCAAAACTAAAGCCCAAAGTATACTTTGTTTTTTTACGTGTACACGAGCCTTGCAAAGTATACTTCTTTTGACTTGTGCGCGTACACAGGCGTCCGATGCATGCGCAGTTTTGAGCAATCTCTCGCCACAAGTTACAACCAATGTAAATACTGCAAAAATCATTAAATGCACATGTGGGACCTGGGCATACAAAGTACTCACAGTTACAAAAATCCGGCGGTGCGCGTACTCTTCTGATGACAAAATTCACGTCATGCGCACTGTACGCCGACCCTCGCGTACATAAAAAGTGAAGTATACTTTGGGCTTTACAGTCTCTCATTTCTGCCAATATGGATCAATGATTTTGATGACATCACTCTGCACTTCAGCTCCTCATCAGATTTTCTGTCCAATCAAATGCTCTCTAGAATCTGAAGCCCCGCCCCCTACATTATACATATACGCTGAAGCTGCAGCTGAAATCGGTCACTTGTTCACACATTTACTATTTTCTATATGGTGAATGGCACATAGTGCACTATATAGGGGATAGGGAACAATCAGACAGTGCACTATATAGGGGATAGGGAACGATCAGACAGCGCACTATATAGGGGATAGGGAACGATCAGGCAGCGCACTATATAGGGGATAGGGAACGATTCAGAGAGTGCACTAAATAAGGGATAGGGACTGATTTAGACAGTGCACTATATAGGGGATAGGGAATGATCAGACAGTGCAATATATAGGGGATAGGGAACGATCAGACAGTGCACTATATAGGGGATAGGGAACGATTCAGACAGTGCACTATATAGAGGATAGGGAACAATCAGACAGCACACTATATAGGGGATAGGGAACGATCAGACAGTGCACTAGATTCAGACAGTGCACTATATAGGGGATAGGGAACGATTCAGACGGTGTAAATATGCTTTCCATTGGGGTGAATGAAGTCTGGTTTCACGTTAGTGTCAGTGAACCCCCGCAGCTCTGGTCCAGAGACAGGATAGCACAGAGTGGATCGTGTGATCGAGTCAGTCCAGATCAGAAAACGTATCGGACCCATTTGAATTCTGCACAGAATGCTGTATTTTAAAGCGATATGGAGGAGATTAGGAGGAGAAATGGTTAGAGATTAGGAGGAAACTGCAGCTTTACCGTCTGAGCTGTGATATAAACAAAACACTATTGGCTATTTGCAAAAAGGGGAGGAGCTGATCGATATGTCCAGCCCTGTCTTCCTGTTTCAGTAGATATTACGTTACCACATTGAATAATACTGCGCGTTTCAAGACACTTCCGTAAATAAAAAAAAAAATGTATGTCCACGTTATGCATCAACTACCCATTGACATTCTAAATGCTCAAAAGACTTTAGTAGATATAGGCCTATGGGATGACTGATAATTGTCATTTCTTTATCCTCCATAGCTGTTCCGTTCGTTCTTTGTGTGAGTGCATGTGACAACAATGTCCACACATCCCTAACACGGTTTGTGTTTGCATAGTGAAGATGACCACAACAAAGTCAAGAGTTTGCAAACGCATTATCTCAACAGCAGGAAAAGGTTCGATCAAGCTCCAGATAACATCTCCTCTTTTATTCCAACTTCAATTAAGGGCGCTATAGCATAGAAAACATCCGTGGATCCTAGAAGCATCTGCTTAAGTAGCAGCACGGTCATTGTTGGGGGTCGATGTGTGGACGGGGGTGTACAATGTCCTGGCTCTGTGATGAGGGAGCCAGACTAATGTTCTCTACCTTATTGGGCTCAGGAGAGAACATAACAGTTTTGTCACATGGATTTTTGTGATGGACCTGAGTAGTAATACATTTGTCAAGCTGTATTAAAAGACATGATTAAAATAGAAAAGTAAACATTTTAAAAGGGATAAAAATATTGCAAGTTAAGTGTGACATCTACCTTTCTAAGAAACAACAAAACAGTTTCTTCTGAAATTTCAATTTGGACATTGTTTATTTGTTTGCCTGAGTTCTGTTCACAGTTGTAAACTTTCACCAGAGGGCTTGAGGTGACAATTTTCTCTCTACTAAAACCTTTATTGGCCCAATTTGCTCTCCAAACAACAGCAAAGTCCAAGAAGGAGACAGCAGACGCCTGTGTGACACACCATTTATGTTCCAATAGGGCCTCAGGACTGATGTTTTTCTTTTCTTTCGACACAATGTTTTATTGAAACATTGCTTTAACATTATTATTTTCCTGGTGACAGAAGAATGACTATAAACGCCTACTCTACATTAAACCGTCAAGTGGTTTAGTCATCCCGAACCCAACTTATGAGACCAGATGCTGGTAAGACCCAAAAGATACATTTCCTGAAATGAGGAAGTGTTCTTCTGAGCTTATTTTCCACAATGTCAAAGCCTAGGAATAAATCTTAACTAATTGTCTGTTAGCCCCCCTCTTGTTCTTCAGGCAAGCAAGCAGGCAGCTGAATCTGAAAGGGTCCCATTGACCTACTAAAGGGGGCTTATCACCAAATACAGCAATGAATGGAGGTGGCAATGAGGTGTGAACCGGCCTCAGTGAGACTAATGAGGGATAGACTGCAGGAAAGAAGCGGAGGAGGGGTGAAGACAGACGTAAACAGAGAGACGGAGAGAGAACGTGGTCAAAAGCACAACCTCATACGAGTATTACTCATACATAATATTATTTCTTTGGATAACTCGTCCTGCACCATTGGTGGCACATGAATGATACCTTCAATCATGCATCTTGGTGAGGAAAACTATGCTAGCACTCTGAGTGATCAGACGGTTTTCGCCAGATGGATGATAAAATGGATGGGAAAGTCTCTTAGGGAATTTTCACACTTGGTAAAATTTCATGATCCGAACCAGAGTTTGATTGTTTCCCCCTCCCCCTGTTGGATTCTGTTCACATTTGTATTTTTTGGGTCTGTACCACAGTACTTTTGTGCAGTTGTTTACACCTTTGCTAGGTAAAGACAATCCAGGAGAAGGCAGCAAAATGGATATTTCTTGCTGTTCTAACTTTTGGACATTTTCTGGTTTTTGAACTTTTTGTTTTGTTTCCAAAGCATCAACATAAGGGCAATTGTGTCTATCTGCCACAAACGTATTACAAAAGTTCCATAGATCTTCTTTTTGAGTTTTAAGTGCTTGATGTACTATAAAAAAACTATAATTGGTAGGTTCCTCTGCATTTAGAACAGACACCATTTATACCTGGCGTTAAAGGGTCAGTTCACCCAAAAATGAAAATTATCCCATAATTTACTCACCCTCAAGCCATCCTAGGTGTATATGATTTTATATTAAAAAATATCCTGGATCTTCCCAGCTTTATAATGGGAGTGAATGGTACCTTGTTTTTTGAAGCCCATAAAAGCACATCCATTCATTATAAAAGTAATCCATACGGCTTCAGTGGGTTAATAAAGGCCTTCTGAAGCAAATCCATGCGTTTTTGTAAGAAAAATATCCATATTTATAACTTTATAAACTATAATCACTTGCTTCCGGTAACGGCCGTACGTGAGTCTAGTTCTGGTGGAAGAGTGACCTCTGACCTGACGCATGACGTATTGACGAATGCGGAAGCGCAGAGGATAGAGCAAAACAAAACACCGGTCATGAATCAAAAGTCTTAAACAAGAATTTTTAAAGAGAAATTTCAGAGGAGCTTGAGTTTGTTGCCCAGCCCTATTTGTTTGAACCGTAAGAGGTGTCTACTCTCAGCTTACACTACTCCTACATTCTACATCATGCGTCGGAGTTCACTCTTCCGCCAGAACTCACGTACGGCCATTACCAAAAGCCATTGATTATAGTTTTAGTATAGTATTGAATTCTACAGGATTTCCGGGAGACGTCTGTGTCGCGTTCTTTAATGGTCCACAAAGCCGTCATGATGCCAAACCCACTTATGGAAAAAGAAAGCCGTCGTGTTTAATACTGTGACAATGAGCACTTATCAGGATCAACTAAACACTGGATTTTCAAAAGGATGTGAAGTGAGAATGCAGCGCCATTGTTAAACTTGCACAACATTCTTGAATTAATAATTTATTTAATGCACGTCGGTCTGTTATCGTAGGTCTGACATCGACTTTACATTTTCACTCCCCTAAACATGACGCAGAACAAAACAAACTGTGATTGGTTGCTTTACATGTCGTCCAGACGTCCTCTTGGGCTGGTCCTTGGCCAATGGAAGCTGTTATGGAGTCCAGACCTTCTGCCGTCAGTCTGAAGGTCTGGCTATGTGAGACTAAATGGGGTCTAAAACATTTTGTGATTGGATCACTGAAACCACATATGTAGGTTGTCAGGAACGCATGAGACCATATTGCATGCGCAGTGTAAACGCTCATCTGTCCTGAATGTGTCTCGCCGCCCACTCCCATAATACGTGATCATTCTGGAACATGTGCAAAAAAGTGCACCAAAACAAGTGATTCAAACTTTGTTGTACCAAAGCATACAAACTGTCGAAATCACAGCTGCCCTCATTCTTGTGGGAGGTGTGCTTGTGGACTGGATCACTAAAACGCACCTTAATACCAGGTGTAAACATGATCTCAGTCCTGCTTGTCAGGAACACAATTTGACCAAATCATACAATATCAATAGCGGTTCACTTCTGTGATTTAGAACGGTTGTTCACATCAGCATGGAACCATACTGGAGTTAATCTGAACCGTACCCCATACCTTGAGATCAGAAAGCAGCGTTCACATCCAAACTCTAGTGTGAAAGCAGCTAAATTTGCAGGAAAGTGGATCTCGAGGCCCAGAGTTGCCCACCCATAATGTAGACAATTGAGGGTAGGTAAGACTTGGCTCAGTAAGTAATCACCCACAACACACTAGCATTGTAGAGGCAAGTTTTGCAGAGGCAACCATTATTCACAGAAAAATGTAAAAATCTAGTTGTAAAACAAAAGCAAGTGGTTCAAAACTGATGTAACTTTACAACCTTCGTCATATAAAGCACACAAAGTCAGAAGATATATCTGGCAGTCATATCACAATGATCTAATTCTCAAATCTGTCATATATTTCTAGTACCCCCATATGTGTCTTTGATGCTCAAAGTGAACTCATTGCAGCTTCATCTTTTGATAAGACGTGTGTTCAACATTTGCCTGCTAAATTATGCTGGCATTTCTTCAATAGAGTCTGCAAATCATCTTGACTTTCAAAAAGAGATTCTCTGTTTGAATGCAAATCCTCTCTCTGAAGTAAACATGCTTTAAAGCACAGTGTGGTCCCTTGTATTATTCAGAGTTTTTATAGTGTAAATTTTTCTGTACAAAGCTAGTCATTGTTCAGATTATTTATTGTTCATATCTTTGAAAACCTTTTAGATGGATTGTTTACAGCTGTTTGGACCAAAATCAATTGAAATTATTGATCACCAACACTAGACAATCTATTTAAAAGAAAAAGGTTGTCTGATCTCACCTCACAGCTTATTCTTGTGATAATTACTGATGCCTTTTAATCAAAGAGCTTTACCAAGTCAGTGACAGTGTTAAGGCCAAAATATACTTTAAACGAAATTGAAGAACGAACTGTTGTGACATAATTTCAGACAAAACCAGGCCAAAACAAAGTTTGTTTGGTGTTAGTTTCAGGAGTTCGAAACAGCTTGCCAACACTTTTCGGAAAAGTTTGCCCTGGCTGGTAAACACCTTTGAACTTCCATTGGTCTGTGATGATTATGTAATAGGTGGGTGTGGCTCCGAGGCTCCGCCTTCTTTGTCATGGCAATCTTCTCCGGTTCATTTCCTCTGTTCAGTCCGTCGAGGTCAGATGTCCGTGAGTAAAAACATGAACATACTGGAGACCCGCTTTATATAGTAATAGTATAGTATTTTTAATACTGTAAAGCTGCTTGCTTTTAAACAATCTATTGTATAAAGTGCTATATAAATAAACATGACGTGACTTTGCTGGAGTGCTGAAATGCAGAGCTTGTGCAAACATATCCAAGTCAAGTCACCTTTATTTATATAGGGCTTTATACAATACAGATTGTTTCAAAGCAGCTGTACAATGATAACAAGAAAATTATGCATTTCGGCTTTTGTTCAGCTGAAGTCAGTTCAGTGTTGATTCAGTTCAGTTGTAAAGATAATCAATTATTTAAAAAATTCAAAAATTAGTTCATTTAATTTATAAAGCAGTTCTGCAAAAAATGATGTCATCGTCCAGCTCAGTTCAGTTCTCATACAGCAGCTTCAGTACAGTCAGATCAATAATATTGTTCAATATTAAGTGTCCCCAACTAAGCAAGCCAGAGGCGACAGTGGCAAGGAACCCAAACTCCATCAGGAGACAGAATGGAGAATAAAACCTTAAGAGAAACCAGGGTCCTCTGACCAACGAATCAACACAGTGTGATTCTGATTCAGGCTGCAAGTCAGAATTCAGATTGGGATCGGTTCCTTTTGCTTGAAGACAGGATTCATCACGCCGGAATGGAGCCGAAGCTGGCCATAGGGTCTGTGTCTGTCTGGTCCACATCGTTATGATCAGATGCTTTCTTAACTTCTGTTTTCTCACCACTGTCATTTTTGTTGTGTGTATATTTTGTAATTGAGAGGAAAGCGTGCAGCACATATTTACATATTCATCTAAACGTGTGGGCGACATCAGTAAAAGCTCTGTAAGTTGTTTACGTTCATTATTATTGTAATGTTATGTGATTTGAGGTAGTTTAACGTCGTCTCTCCTGACGCTTTGCAGACTCTGCTGTGCGCGTTCATGTGTTTTGAAGGAGGCATGGCTTTGGAGAGAGAGGGCTCTGAAGGGAGGGTGGGATCTTATGCTTTCAAAGCTAACTTGCTATTGTTAGCCTCTCTGAAATTGCCTACCCTCTCTATAAGTTAGTAATCAGTTCCAGTAGTAATCAGTTCCAATGAAACCCTGGATAACCAGTGGGTATCTGAATCTGATGAATAAGTCCAATGCACAAAAAATCCAACAACAAATCTGATATAATTTCCAGAGACACAGCTGTAACGGGGAGCAGTTGCTCACCAAAGAAGCTGTGCACGCTCGAGCGAAATCTCTTTGCGAGAATGACGAAGAGATCGACCGTGATATGAGTGGAAGGGATACAGCTTCCGACACATTGGTCAGGGTCACGGGTGACAAATCAATGTGAGATTCTCGATATGGTGCGGTCTAGTTGTCACTCCTTATCGATGACCCAGGCAGCAGGGTCCACCAAATACATGGGCCCAAGGGACTTGGGATGATGGACGATGATTGGGCCCTGGCCAGGATAGTCTTCAATGGTTGCAAAGGTGTGTTGAGTGGTTGTTACTGCATTGCTATGCTGTTCTACACTGGGTACAAAACACTGGGTTAATAGGGCAGGGTAAATATAGGACAGAACACATGGTGGGTTAATTTTACCCAGCATAATGGGTTGATTCATTATTCATCATATATTTCATATATGATTCATCATACTATAATACCAGCTTATTTTTTTACTTCATACATTAATTAATGTTTATGGATTAACTTAAATCCTCTAAACTTTTTAAAAATACTCCACTGGTTTGCATTATAATTCCATTATTTTTCTCATATTTTACAGTATAGCATATTTTATATAGTTTTTAATACATATTGCCTACATTTAAGCTTGTTTAACAAATATTAGAAGTAAAAATTTAACTTTTAGAAGTAATTCAAGTGTAATCGAGCAGTCTCTGTTGTCCCGTTTCCACCGTATCGCCGCTGGATCTCGTGCCGGAGCTTGTGTCGTGTTCAGCGGGGGAACTTCTAACTTCAGACCACCGCACTGTGTTTCATTCGTAGCCGAAATATACGATGACTGGCTCAAAACCTGTCCATAAACAATCAGTGTTCAGTTCTGAGAACATATTTTAAGTATTTTCTGTATCTTTTTGAATAAAATCATCAAATTTTATGCAAGGCATCAGGCGTTTTCATCACGTGAAAAGACCGACGTGACACTCGTGTAGGTGACTCACATTACACCCCTGTTTGTTGCTTTGCATAAAATTAAACGATATACAGCACAATAACGAATTTATAGATCAAATAAATGTACACAAACCTGTATTTTACCGAAGACATGCACCAATTTGACGGAGCTGCACTGCTCTCTCCTGAAGAGGCCGCAAAAAGCCTGCGGTAAATAAATAAACCCTTGGGTTGTTACGTCTGACCCAGGATCTGGGTTAAACAAAAACTACCCAAACACTGGGTTGTTACGTCTGACCCAGGATCTGGGAAACACAAAAACTACCCAAACACTGGGTTGTTATGTCTGACCCAGGATCTGGGTTACACAAAAACTACCCAAACACTGGGTTGTTACGTCTGACCCAGGATCTGGGTAACACAAAAACTACCCAAACACTGGGTTGTTACGTCTGACCCAGGATCTGGGTAACACAAAAACTACCCAAACACTGGGTTGTTACGTCTGACCCAGGATCTGGGTAACACAAAAACTACCCAAACACTGGGTTGTTACGTCTGACCCAGGATCTGGGTAACACAAAAACTACCCAAACACTGGGTTGTTACATCTGACCCAGGATCTGGGTAACACAAAAACTACCCAAACACTGGGTTGTTACGTCTGACCCAGGATCTGGGTTACCAAAAACTACCCAAACACTGGGTTGTTACATCTGACCCAGGATCTGGGTTACACAAAAACTACCCAAACCCTGGGTTGTTACGTCTGACCCAGGATCTGGGTAACACAAAAACTACCCAAACACTGGGTTGTTACGTCTGACCCAGGATCTGGGTAACACAAAAACTACCCAAACACTGGGTTGTTACGTCTGACCCAGGATCTGGGTTACACAAAAACTACCCAAACACTGGGTTGTTACATCTGACCCAGGATCTGGGTTACACAAAAACTACCCAAACCCTGGGTTGTTACGTCTGACCCAGGATCTGGGTAACACAAAAACTACCCAAACACTGGGTTGTTACGTCTGACCCAGGATCTGGGTTACACAAAAACTACCCAAACACTGGGTTGTTACGTCTGACCCAGGATCTGGGTAACACAAAAACTACCTAAACACTGAAAAAAAACCCCCAAAAAATGGCCCAAAAGGCTCAACCCAGGATTTGGGTAGAAAAAATAACCCAAGATTTTTTAGAGTGTAAGATGTTCTGTTACTTACTGGTCAAAAGAGCCCATCCCCTTGTCTCTATAATAATATATGGCACTTGTCTCTCTTTTAATGTAAGTCTATTCATATTTTATAATTTGCCAGGTTAAAATTAAATGCAAAATTTAATATATTGCTAAACCCAAGTACCATATGAACAATATGAAAGTGAAGCGTGCCTTAGCAAACATCATAATCTAAATACTGTGACCATGCAGCATGTAAGGCTTCCAGCTGCAGTGGATCATGGCAATATCAAGGCCAAGCACCACAAAGCATTTCAAACGGCCCACAGACATTTTTTCAGATCCTCAGAACATCCTCACAATTCAGCATGTGCTGAACTCTGTGGAAGCACATGGAACACATTTGCAGTTCACGTCTTAAGTTAAGCATTCACACAAGGTTTGTCTTATTAACTGTATGAAATGTACAATGCATATCTGAGTGCAGTATGTGGGGGGATCATACAAGCCTGTTCGTCATCTGCGCGGTTAAAGTGAGACTGTTGAGTGTACAATATGTTCAAGATTGCTGGTAATGTCATATCAATGCGTTGGTCTTTGAACTCAATAATTTATCATTTGTATAACACCCTGTGTTTGATTTAGAGGTGTAGAGGCAACAGCTGAGGCTAAAACTTTAACCTCAGTGCAAATGCACCAATGGATCTTTGGTCAAAATCACCTCAAATTAATTGGGGTTTAGGGGAGAGTTGTCATTTTAACAGCTACACAATGATGTATCCGTGCATATTAAATGAGGGCTGAAAGTAAAGGGTCCCTGTCAGATACAATAAACTGGCATTTTATATATAGAAATTTCTGGAAGACTTATATACATGGAGCCTCAGCCTGGAAGAAGGAGGAATCATAGAGACAATATCTCTGTTTCAAAACTTAATGTGCTGCCCTGCTTTCAATTGTCTACATAAGAAGCTTCCTTTAAAGCAGTGGTGTCCAATCCTGCCCCTGGAGAAATGGCATCCTACAGAGTTTAGCTCCAACCTGCTCAAACTCTCCTGAATGAAGTTTTCTGGTAGAGGTCCTGAAGACCTAGATTAGATGTTTCATGGTTATTTAATTAGGGTTGGAGCTAAACAGAAGAAGGACTGGACACCCCTGTCCTAATTTTTGAAACATTACACACAATAGTGTGAAATTAGCATGTTGCGAAGCCAAAAATACAATACTTTAAAGTAAGGAAAAAGAGCAGAGTCTGCATAGCATAATGAGAGACGGCGTTCAATTACCTCATGTCTCAAAGCACATAACATTACAATAATAATGAATGTAAACAACTTACAGAGCTCTGAATTGTGCCACCTGACTGCTGCAGATTCATTTCGCCATTGATAGTAAATGCAAAAATCCGTGAAGGAAGTGAACATCTCCGGGTAAAACGTCACGGGTTGCTATCTCGTAATTAAGGTTATGACATGGTGTGAACGCACCATAAACTTGTTTTGGTTCAGGAGGAACTAACACTTCTGGCGTTCTGACGTAGAACCCGGAAGTGCTGTACTGTATTTACAACGCCAACAGCGTAGGAGACTGACATGGAAGAGAAGAGATTGATGAATAAAGTCGTTATTTTTGTTTGTTTTTGCACACAAAAAGTATTCTCGTGGCTTCATAACATTAAGGTTGAACCACTGGAGTCACATGGACTATTTTAATGATGTCTTTACTACCTTTCTGGACCTTAAAAGTTGCAATGGCGTTGCTGTCTATGGAGGGATCAGAAAGCTCTCCGATTTCATCAAAAATATCTTCATTTGTGTTCCGAAGATGAACGAAAGTCTTACGGTTTGGAACGACATGAGGGTGAGGAATTAATGACAGAATTTTAATTTTTGAGTGAACTAACCCTTTAAAATGCTGTCTAACTAGGGAGCTCACAGGTTTTGGAGCAGAGCTAGTGGTTGAGGTCTGGAAAATGGCTGTCCAGTGTGTGTGTGGCATGTAGGTGAACAGACAGCTGGGAAGTGAGCTGTACACACACCCTAGAAGGAACTTTGAAGAGCGAGCACACACAAGTCACAAGCCCCCATAAAGCTGCAATAAAAAAGAAGCCTTTGTGTTACTGGAGGTTTATATAAACTCTGCTCAGACGTTTAATGATTGACCGTTCCATGGGACCTCTGCATATCCTGGTAGTATTAGAAACACAACGCAATAGCAACAGCTCTCACACACACTCACACAATCACGGTCAGATGACAGTCATACATTTTTGCATAGGACTAATAAGACAGATGTCTTTGTCTTTTCAGGGACAAACACCTGCCACCAAACACCCATACAACTATTTCCCTTTAAAACACAGGCTGTTGACTTCTGCTTTGCTTCACAAAGACTCCATCCTCCATGCCTATATGCCCACTCCCTCCTTTATCAGCATAAGGAAATTCTGCAGGCACCAGTAAAGACAGAAACCCTCTCATCCGTGGAGATGGAAAAAAAGGAAAACAACACAGTGTCACGAGCCGGTGCCAAGAGGGAGAAGATCCCTCTCTGAACAATGGGACCGCGGGATTATCTTTGCATACCGATTTTCATACTCAGCTTTTAGTCTCTAACTGCTCCCACGGTCTCGCTCACCTTTTCCTGACCAGCCGAGAATGATTTTTGCTGAGAAAATACTGGACATCACTATTATGTTATTATGAACAATTTGAAGAATTTGGTGAATCATTGAGGAATATCCAGAACACTTTTTCCAATTTAATAAACGTAAAAGGGACGGACCGGGTCCAAAATAATAAAAAGCACCATAAAAGAAAAAGAAGTGCACTTAATTGTATTGAATGTACACTTGTAGTGTACTTTAAATCTTAAAAGTATATTTTAAAAAAAATGTACTTGCAGATAATATAATATTAATGAAATAAAGGGTTAAATAAATTAGTTACCATAAATTCTTGTCACTACATTCAACCATTTCAAAGACAACAGAAGTAATTATGAAATTACATATAAAGTATTTCTAAAGTCTACTATTTCACAAGGGGATGTTAAAGGGATCGTTCACCCAAAAATAAAAATCCCCTGTGATTTACTCACACTCAAGCCATCCTAGGTGTATATGACATTCTTCCTTTAGACGAATACAATCAGAGTTATATTAAAAAAATGTCCTGGCTCTTCCAAACTTTATAATGGCAGTGAATGGCAGCCCAAAATTTGAAGACCAAAAAAGTGCATCCATCCATTATAAAAGTACTCCACACGGCTCCGGAGGGTTCATAAAGGCCTTCTGAAGCGAATCGATGGGTTTGTGTAAGAAAAATATCCATATTTAACACGTTATAAAGTAAAATATCTATCTTCCGGTGGACCACCTTCCGTATTCAACTTACGCAGAAAGTGTAACACCTCTCGCCGTTCAAAACGCTTACGCTTTGTCCGACGTCATCGTCACGCCAGTTAAGCTTTTTCCGTAAGTTGAATACGGAAGGCGGTCCGCAGGAAGCTAGAAATTTTACTTTATAACGTGTTAAATATGGATAATTTTCTTACACAAACACTTCGCTTCAGAAGGCCTTTATTAACCCCCCGGAGCTGTATGGATTACTTTTATAATGGATGGATGCACTTTTTTGGGCTTCAAATTTTGGGCTGCCATTCACGGCCATTATAAAGCTTGGAAGAGCCAGGACATTTTTTAATATAACTCCGATTGTGTTCGTCTGAAAGAAGAATGTCATACACACCTAGGATGACTTGAGGGTGAGTAAATCATGGGGTCATTTTTATTTTTGGGTGAACTATCCCTTTAAGCTTTTCAGTGGATTGAATTGTTTAAATTTCAATCTGCTCTCCGCACAAAGCTATCACGTGAATGAATTCAAAAGACTTATCGGGTCACATACTGTGCAAAACTCATATGGACTTTGGCCAGACCCCAAGTTTTACTGTTGGAAAATCACATATTTTAAAAGATAATATCTATTTTATGATACAATAGAGGGATAAAGAACAGAATATGGGGGTTACATAATAAATGATAAATGTGTTTAGTTCATGGGCGGTGTTGTTGGGATTTGGATGAGGTAACTTGTGCCAAAGCAACTTTGGTTGGAACCACCTCCACTTGTGATAAAGCTCATGCACCTGTCAACACCGCATTGTGCATTCCATCAGCCTTTCTGTGTCTTTCCGGCATGTTTGTCTGTGTCTTTGTTTGGGATAGATTGAGCAGCTCAATGAGTGAGTGAGTGAGTGAGTGAGTGAGTGAGTGTGTGTGTGTGTGTGTGTGTGAGAGAGAGAGAGAGAGAGACTTCAACCTGAATGCACACTGACTCATGGGGACTCGTGTCACCGTGGGGAACTAAATTGAGGTCCCCACGAGGAAAACAGCTTATAAATCATACAGAATGAGTTATTTTGAAAATGTAAAAGTATAGAAAGTTTTATATGATGGGTAGGTTTAGGGGTAGGGTTATTGTAAGCGGATAGAATATACAGTTTGTACAGTATAAGAATCATTATGTCTATGGAGAGTCTCCACAAAGATAGTAAACCAGACATGAGTGTGTGTGTGTGTGTGTGTGTGTGTGTGTGTGTGTTGGGGGTTACTTTCAGCTAATGTTTGAGGACAAATTTGTCAACAAGAGTGAGCTACAATGGGGACATTTGGTATCGTAATCATTTGGAAAATATATATTTCTGTCAGGACCACTAACATCAAAGATGATTGACAATTAGCATATAGTTTGGATTGGCGGTATGGTTCTGTTCTGGGCAAGAACTCCCTAGCATGGATAAGAGCAGGGAGAGCAGCGATAACCCCCCTTAGGGTAAACAGAACAAAACCAACATAATGTATTGCAGATATCATTAATGTCAATATTTAATGTACAACATAATTCGGGAATTTAGTCTGATTCAAGGGGAATCAGAATGCCAAATCCTGACTGACCAGAGGAGGAGCTGGGGATGGAGGAGGGTAAATGAGCTCTGGAGAAACTCAATAGCTGCTGATAGTACTGAAGGAGCTTATATACGTATGCTGTGATAGACATGATCAGCTGACAGTCAGCTGATGCGAGCTTGACTAACGGGACCTGCCAGAACTAATGCTGCGCTTGATATGTATAATCTTGACCCACCATAAATATGTAATGTTGATTAATTAAAGATAGGGTAGGCAATTTCGGAGAGCTAGCAATAGCAAGCTAGCTTTAAAAGCATAAGATCCCACCCTCCCTTCAGAGCGTCTCCAAAGCTATGCCTCATTTAAAACACATGAACGCACACAGCAGAGTCTGCAAAGCGTCAGGAGAGACGAACTACCTCATGTCTCAAAGCACATGACATTACAATAAAAATGAATGTAAACAACTTACAAAGAAATACATATGTTGACAGGCAGGTAGGACATCGTATCGGACTGAATGCAATGATTGGACGGACATTTTTTGGTCCTGAGACTTCCACAGAAGATATACGTAAATTTTTCAATATTTAGACCACTTCTATTATTGATTGCTATGTGACGATGTTTCAACCATTATAACAAAAAGTGTTCATAAAACAAATTGCCTACCCTACCTTTAATCATAAATATTCCTAAACAAAACCTTAACCTTACCCCTTAAAGAATTTTAATATATGCACTGCAGAAAATGCTTTTCTTACTTGGTATTTTTGTCTTGTTTCTATGTAACAATTTAAAGTCTAAATTAAGTGCATTATGCTTAAAACAAGTAAAATTATCTGCCAATGGGGTAAGAAAAAAAATCTTGTTTTCTGTTTCCATAGTGTCGGCCCAGATCCAGCCCATATCTGATACACGTGGATTCCACACCAGATATGGGCCGGATCTGGGCCGACACTATGGAAAAATGTACATATATCTTCTGTGGAAGTCTCAGGACCAAAAAATGTCCGTCCAATCATTGCATTCGGTCCGATACGATGTCCTACCTGCCTGTCAACATATGTATTACTTTGTAAGTTGTTTACATTAATTTTTATTGTAATGTCATGTGCTTTGAGACATGAGGTAGTTCGTCTCTCCTGACGCTTTGCAGACTCTGCTGTGTGCGTTCATGTGTTTTAAATGAGGCGTGGCTTTGGAGACGCTCTGAAGGGAGGGTGGGATCTTATGCTTTTAAAGCTAGCTTGCTATTGCTAGCTCTCCGAAATTGCCTACCCTACCTTTAATTAATCAACATTACATATTTATGGTGTGTCCACATTTACAAACCCGATTCCAAAAAAGTTGGGACACTGTACAAATTGTGAATAAAAACAGAATGCAATGATGTGGAAGTTTCAAATTTCAATATTTTATTCAGAATACAACATAGATGACATATCAAATGTTTAAACTGAGAAAATGTATCATTTTAAGGGAAAAATAAGTTGATTTTAAATTTCATGGCATCAACACATCTCAAAAAAGTTGGGACAAGGCCATGTTTACCACTGTGTGGCATCCCCTCTTCTTTTTATAACAGTCTGCAAACGTCTGGGGACTGAGGAGACAAGTTGCTCAAGTTTAGGAATAGGAATGTTGTCCCATTCTTGTCTAATACAGGCTTCTAGTTGCTCAACTGTCTTAGGTCTTCTTTGTCGCATCTTCCTCTTTATAATGCGCCAAATGTTTTCTATGGGTGAAAGATCTGGACTGCAGGCTGGCCATTTTTCAGTACCCGGATCCTTCTTCTACGCAGCCATGATGTTGTAATTGATGCAGTATGTGGTCTGGCATTGTCATGTTGGAAAATGCAAGGTCTTCCCTGAAAGAGACGACGTCTGGATGGCAGCATATGTTGTTCTAGAACTTGGATATACCTTTCAGCATTGATGGTGCCTTTCCAGATGTGTAAGCTGCCCATGCCACACGCACTCATGCAACCCCATACCATCAGAGATGCAGGCTTCTGAACTGAGCGCTGATAACAACTTGGGTTGTTCTTGTCCTCTTTAGTCCGGATGACATGGCGTCCCAGTTTTCCAAAAAGAACTTCAAATTTTGATTCGTCTGACCACAGAACAGTTTTCCACTTTGCCACAGTCCATTTTAAATGAGCCTTGGCCCAGAGAAAACGCCTGCGCTTCTGGATCATGTTTAGATATGGCTTCTTTAGCTGTTCCTTATATGTACATTTAACTTTTCCGGCCTCTTATTGCTACCTGTCCCAACTTTTTTGGAATGTGTAGCTCTCATGAAATCCAAAATGAGCCAATATTTGGCATGACATTTCAAAATGTCTCACTTTCAACATTTGATATGTTATCTATATTCTATTGTGAATAAAACATAAGTTTATGAGATTTGTAAATTATTGCATTCCTTTTTTATTCACAGTTTGTACAGTGTCCCAACTTTTTTGGAATCGGGTTTGTAGATAAGTAACATTTAGGGCCAGATTTACTAAACAGGGTAAATTAGCGTGAGAGCGCAATCCCATAAAAGCGCGGATGGGGGTGGACAGTTCTGTGCGTGATCTACTGACGACACGCAAATTAAAGAACACAGACGCAGCCGGATCATTTGCATAATGACCAACGCAATCTACCCGTTAGCGTCTGGTTTAAGACATGCTTTTTTGGGCGTTAAATAATGGCGCAAATACAAGTAAATTGACAAGCGCAAACCTTAGTAAATCACCTAGTGTGATTCATTTAAAAACTCTCCTCCCATAAATTTTGCATCTGAAAGAGAAAATCCTACAAATGCATATGAAATAAGTCAGCCGCAGAATTAACCTTGTACACGCCTTTTCAGCGCTTATTTATCACTGCATGTCTTTAGTAAATCCTAACAGTAGTTTTTTAACGCCAAAAGAGGGTTTGCGCTGGAGCAAGCTGGCCCATTATGTGAAAGTAGAAAAGGGAGAAAGAAATAGAAAGAAAAACATAGAACATTTATTGGACACAAATTGGAGTATTGTAAATGAAAGCGGTTTTTCGAACCGCACAAGAATTCATTGTAATGACACCAGCGTGATCTCACACTTTAGACAGGCTTTCATACATCACACTTTAGCGTTCAGGGTGTGGGCTGTTGGCTTCAATTTTAGCACGAGGAAAATGACAGAGGAGCCTTTTACACCATTTCCCCCGACAGAATATTTTTAAAACTGGGAGGATAACAAAAATGAAAAGCTTTAGATGTTTTCTGAACGAGCACATAGCTGGCTGTAACCCAGGTCAGAACAGCTCAGGATACTTTTGACAGCAAAGTCGGTTGTGTAATGTGTGAATACAAGAGTTGGCAACAGTGAGTTTTAGTTAAATAGGCTTTAATGTGCTGTGGCATGTCTAGTGTCTAGATAAATAGTGCAATGTCTGGCGAAACAGTTGTCTGGGGCGGTAAAACATGCAGTGTAGGTGTTTTTAATTTTGCTAAGAAACAAAAATGTCTTTAAAAAAACACGCAGTTCATAATGTCCACCTTATGGGCCATTTATTAATTCCTCAGATGTAATGCAAATCATTTTAAGAAGCATTTTACATTACTTTTATCAAAAACAAAAATACAGACAAAAAAGCAAACTATTCCCTCGCTCTCCAACCAAAGAGGCAGAGATATTCGTAAACATTGCATCAATATCATGAACACATCAACACCAAAAAATGAAAACTGTACCCATGGGATTTCCCAGTGTATAATTCTACTCTCCAAGCGATGATGTTATCTTCTCTGGTTGGAATACATTTTCCTGTGCTGAGATACGATCCTCCTCTCGTGACCTGAAAAGATCCCAGAGATGCTGATGTTAAGCACATACCATGTGCCAAAATTATGAGCGAGTGAGATTCATTTCCAACTCAACGCAGCCTTACAGTCCCGTCTTCCAGCTGCTATTACAAACATTATTGGCTGAGATGGTCATAAACAATATAATGGGGGAAAAAAACCCAAGTTCACCCTACTGGCTTGAACAAGGTGTGTTCTGCTTCACATAGAACGTGTTTGCTTCTGCTGCTTTTTAATTATTTTGTATGCGAACAGGATGCCACTATAGAAGCTTGTTTCCGCCACAGAATAAAACATTTTTAAAAGATAATTGCGACTTTTTATCTCACAATTGTGAGTTTACATCTCGCAATTGCAAGTTCTAAAGTCAGAATTGCGAGTTCTAAAGTCAGAATTGCGAGATATAAAGTCAGAATTGTGAGTTATAAAGTCAGAATTGTGAGTTATAAAGTCAGAATTGCGAGATAATTAATAATAATAATAATTTGTTACATTTATATAGCGCTTTTCTGAGTACTCAGAGCGCTTTACATATAGAAAGGGGGAATCTCCTCAACCACCACCAATGTGCAGCATCCACCTGGATGATGCGACGGCAGCCATATTGCGCCAGAATGCCCACCACACACCAGCTTATTGGTGAAGAGGAGACAGAGTAATGAAGCCAATCAGTATATGGGGATGATTAGGAGGCCATGATGGACAGAGGCCAATGGGCAAATTTGGCCAGGATGCCGGGGTTACACCCCTACTCTTTATTGAAGGACATCCTGGGATTTTTAATGACCACAGAGAGTCAGGACCTCGGTCTAACGTCTCATCCGAAGGACAGCGCTTGGTACAGTACAGTGTCCCCATCACTATACTGGGGTGTTAGGACCCACACAGACCACAGGGTGAGCACCCCCTGCTGGCCTCACTAACACCTCTTCCAGCAGCTACCTAGTTTTCCCAGGAGGTCTGACCAGGCTCAGCCCTGCTTAGCTTCAGTGGGAAACCAGTCTTGGGCTACAGGGTGATATGGCTGCTGGTCAGAATTGCGAGATATAAAGTCAGAATTGTGAGATATAAACTTGCAATTCTGACTTTATATCTCGCAATTCTGACTTTATAACTCGCAATTCTGACTTTATATCTCGCAATTCTGACTTTGTATCTTGTAGTTCTCAAAAAAATGTCGCAATTACCTTTTTTTATTTTTTATTCTGTGGCAGAAACAAGCTTCCATACACCACCGTGTCTCAGGCACAAGCGTCTAGTTTTTAACTCTTTCCTGGGTGTAATTTTCTGTCATTTATGACACAAACACTTCCCCACCATTGACGGAATTTTCCATCATTCTGTTTTCACTGTTTTATGGTAGAGGGCACTATTACACATCTTCTGAAAGATTACAGCATCTCTGGATCAAAACACAGGCGAAGAAGAAGCAAAAACAAGTGATAAAAATATTGCTTATGCAGATGTAAAATAGTACGATAATCAAACATTAAACAGCATATAAATCAAAACTGCCAAATGTTACTGAATGAAATGCCGACCCAGGACGAGCTACAGGACTGTGAAGCTTTGGGGGTGTTAATGGACTCCATCTTTTCCATCTGTGTTTTGATCATCATTCTGAATTCGATCCAGTGAGTTTTCAGCTTTTTGCACAATATGTTGCTTTTTTATGAAAGCTTCCCACATTCAAAGATTGTACCTTTAAGATTTGAAGTACACTCCTAGTAGTGCACATTCAATACAATTAAGTGCACTTCACCAGCAGAAAGGCCAATATGCACAATAGTATTTTTACTTAATGTGAGATCATATCTTTGGAATTGGTGTTTAACAATAAAGTTCTGACAATGACTGGAAATGGACACATTGTTTGGTCTCTTCTTTTGTCTCATTCTACTCTACTGTCTGCCGTGATGCAATTCTCTGTTCTGTGACCCACTTGTCTTTTTCACGTCTTTTGACATTTGAACAAACAATATGGTGCTGGGTGTGAACATATGCACAGATTTATGCTCAGATTTAACAGACAGTAAATTGTTAGTGCCAAAGGATCAACTGTCTTTTGTTAACCAAGAATTCGAGGGCGGGGAGGGGTAGTAGCAATTTTTTTGCTGATTCTTATAGTACAACTGTAAAAACACACAAAGTGTTCTCATTTTCCCGACTCATTTGAGCTCTCAGCTGGATTTGAACACACCTGACAAGACAATAGACTCACTGCAAGGCTGTAACTTTCAGTTTGGTTTCTGTTTCATTTTTCATGGACTTTTAGGGCCGTTCACATGACACCGTTTTTTAGTTTAGGGAAAAAAAAGGAAAACTTTTTAGTTTAGGAAAAGAAGATATTTTGATGAATGCTGGTTCAGTTGACTTCCATAGTATTCTTTTCCTACTATAGAAGTCAATGGGGCCCATCAACTGTCTGGTTCCCAACTTTCTTCAAAATATCTTCTTTTGTGTTCAACAGAAGAAAGAAACTCATACAGGTTTGGAACAATTTGAGGATGAGTAAATGATGACAGAATTTTTATTTTTGGGTGAACTATCCCTTTAAATAGAATGACTGCTGTGTATAGATCCTGTCTGTGACAAAGGTTTGGTTTGAATGAATATTTCACGGTTATGGTGAGAATGCAACATGCTTTATGTGTGAGAGTGTGCTGTGTGTGTTTTAACAACAGAAAAGGGTGGTGGAATGCATGTGAATGAGACAAACCCTTCAAGCATTAGCATACACATTATGATCTGTTGTTTCCTTCTCACTTTTCTTTCTCCTCCTGTCAGTGTGCTAAAGGAAGTGTTTTGTCTAGTTAACAGGGTAGTCTACAGTCAATGAATGTATGTCATTCAGATACATACCTCACATGTTAGAACAGGCCCACAGCTATGGAGCACTGTATGCCGAGTTCTTTAAATGACTGTCTATCTATTTCACATCAGCTCAGATCGACACTCTGAAATATTGTGCAGCTATATCAAATATACATTTATGTATTTTGAAGATGCTTTTATCCTAAGTGACTATCATTGCAATGCATGCAAGATACACATTTTATTTATATCACTTTTAATATTATGTACAAAATAGTTTTAAATGTTTTAGTTTAAAAGTATTTAGTATTAATATATAATTTAAATATATTTAATAATGAATATTACATTTACATGCTAGCTACCCAAATATTCTACACGTAACGTGATGTAAAACGTATAGTACTTACAGTCAAAAGATTTTTTGAAGTAATGATAATAGTAAAAGTAAATCAGAAGCAAATACAGGTTTAAATTTATGCATCTTGCTTTGTGAATGTGGTATTTACCCATCATGCAAATAAAGTTTAAAACATCATTTAGCTCAGTTCACAATGTTGCTGGTGGAACCAGCAATGGATTCTCAGGGAATACTTGTATTGATAAAGTGTATAGCTGCCTAATACATAAATTCAATACCCTCAGAATTCAGGATATTTTCATATCACTCTAATTTAAATAAGTGTGCAGCACTACAAAAGCTCGTGACCCTGTGTCAGCGAGAAGGTGATGCAGTATTTCCTCTTAGTATGACTTAACACAGCCCCACCCCTGACCGTTTAACACCACACCTCCCCTAGACCTGACCTTGTCCCTCTGACACCTTCTGGCACCTCCCATCTTGAGTCCCACAGAGCAGCCGCCCATGCTGAAGGCTGTAAATGAGCACAATCATCAAATGACGAAATGTTTTCAATCAAGGATGCGGATATTCAATTACTCTACCTCTCCTTCCATCTCGCTCCTCCCAGTTTTCTGTGGCCTGTGATGCTGTGCCCATAGATTAGATTACCAGCCACTGTCACTCTCCCAGCCTCCTCCAGCGCAGCTCCACAGAGGCTATTAGGTAATGTGGGTCTTGTCTACCTGTATAGATGTGTTGTCTGGAAATGTGGCGCTCTTTGAAGTGGCGGCCCATGCACAGCCACTTACCTGATTAAACCAGAAATAACATGCACTTTTACAGAGAGAGAGAGAAATGGAAAAACAGAACAATGCAATAATTACTCACCCTCATGTCGCTCCAAACTGTAAGACTATCGTTCAGTGTGTGTTCACGAGAACACCATGATGCATGTGCGTAGTGCTGACGTGAGAGCAGAGCAAACTGTTGCGTGAACGCACATTGGAGACTAATATTTTGTAAATAAACTGTTAAATTGTTTTTTTTTTTATGCGCAAACAAATCATTCCACATCCACAATCATTTCAAATCAATCACTCAATTCATAAAATTGAACCGGAGTCATATGGACTACTTTAATAGCTGCGTTTCCACTGTCGGGCCAGTGCGAGCCAGGGCTTTCTTTGGGCCGGGCTGGGCTAATAGGACCTGTAGCACCGAGCCCAAAACCATGCTGCGTTTCCACCGTCGGGCCAGAAGCTCCGCAGCTCTTCACTAAAACCCGCCCGTAACCCACCTCTCTGGAACAACGTCACACAAGCCCATCATCTCACCAACAAATGGGAAACTAGCGAGATCGCAAAACGAACATGATTAAAACGGCCATTTGTTAGCGTTTTTGCCGTTTACTTTAAATTAAATCCAAGCATCGATGTTTTACCACAGTTTTACAATAAAAAGTGATACGTTGATCATAAATTAGTTTGTCGAGATTGCAAAGTCACACAGAAATAAAGGGGTATTTACCGATATTTCACAAAAGAAAGAGGACACGCGTAAGTTACTTATTCAGTCACGTCTGTTTCTGTTTATTTGTAGTGACAGGACAGTGTTTACATCACATTTAGAAAGAACAATCACTTCTACAAATTTTCCACCAAAAATACGACCTGAGGAGCTTTAGCACTCTCTCCAGTGATAGTCTCAATACAGTTATATTTCCAGTCAGAGAAACAGAGGAAGCTCCTGAAAAACCAGAGTTGCTTTATTTTATGACATAGTATACGGCGCTAAATATGGATATCAGACAGTCCGGTATAAAGAGACGAGACGCACTGACAGATAAAATAAATATATGATTGTGATAGCCTATATGATTTGTCTGATTTCTTCAAGCAGTCGTATTTACCATGTTTACTATGGTAATGGATGGCGCAAATAGTCTTTTGCATCACTATTTCTGCCTTACACAATGATCAGAATCTACATCGGATCACAAACAGAAGTTATTCAAACAGTCGCTGCTGCCTGAAAGTGAGTTTTGAGCTAAAATGATTTTAAAAGTCTTTAACGCTAATGTTAGCTTATGTATGAAATCATCCGCCCCCGCGGCGCTGCCGTCTCCAGACTCAGATAAACTCCGCCTTTGTTCGTAACCACTCCTCTAGCCCGAGCTGGCCCGCTTTGGACCAAGGTATTTGGCGGGCCAAAAAATCCTGGCCGTTGGCCCCGACGAGGCCCGATCAAGCCCCGGAAGTGACAATGGAAACGCGACTGGCCCTGGCACGCACTAGCACGCCCACTTTTGACCCGACAGTGGAAACGCGGCTAATGATGTCTTTACTACCTTTCTGGGGCTTGAAAGTGGTAGCTGTGTAGCTGTCAATGGAGGGACAGAAATCTCTCAGATTTCATTAAAAAATATCTTAATTTGTGTTCTGAAGATGAATGAAAGTCTTACGGGTTTGGAGCGACATGAGGGTGAGTAAATAATGACAACATTTTTATTTTTGGGTGAACTAACCCTTTAATGCATCATTAGTATTGCTCATATTTACAGTAAGTGATTTGAACAAATGCATAATTCACCCCATTTTCATATTTGTGCTACTGATATGATATGATGAATATCATGACTTTAAAGCATACGTCTTGATTTGAGGCCCTTTGAAACACCCTGGTAATGTAATAGAAACATCAAATGGCAGTCAAATGTCTTATTTTCAGCAAAATAAAAATTGGCCCAAATATATTTTAAATATATATTGTAAACAGTATGGCTTAAGGAAATATATTAATCAAACTGAAAAATGCATATTTAAACATAAAAAAAAAATCTATGTAAAAGTATATATTTGTCTTATGGGATTGTTTAAGATGCAGGGCCATTTCTGTTTGTATTGTGTGACAGTGGCATACTGCAAATCACTAGCGTAGCCAGAAAAGAGACCCTGGGTATGCATCAGAAAAACTGGGTGAGCCACATTTACTGTCAGATTAATGTGCAAATAACCTTGACACTGTGTATCACTAACGTTACAGAATAGACTGGGCTGATGTGTAAAACTATACTCAGGCTCGCCACATATATACATCGATCAGGCATAACATTATTCTAATATTGTGAAGATCCCCCTTTTGCAGCCCTGACCCGTCGAGGCATAGACTTCACTAGACCCCTGAAGGTGTGCTGTGGTATCTGGCACCAAGATGTTAGCAGCAGATCCTTTAAGTCCTGTAAATTGCAAGGTGGGGCCTCCATGGATCGGACTTGTTTGTTCAGCACATCCCACAGATGCTCAATTGGATTGAGATCTAGGGAATTTGGAGGCCAAGTCAACACCTCAAACTCGTTGTGCTCCTCAAACCATTCCTGAACCATTTTTGCTTTGTGGCAGGGCGCATTATCCTGCTTAAAGAGACCACAGCCACCAGGGAATACCGTTTCCATGAAAGGGTGTACATGGTCTGCAACAATGCTTAGCTAGGTGACATGTCAAAGTAAAGCCGGGCTCAGACTACAGGAGTTTTAGGCCGATTTATGCCCGATTTGCCCCTCCCGACAATCTGAGAAAAAATGTTGGTCGGTTCCGATGTTCGGCGGAGATTATCTGGTAACGTGAGGCGTTTACAGATCAAATCTTTAACCTCTCGATCTGCTCATGGACACACCGAGGACGCCCCGATTTTATCAAACATGTTTGATATTTAGGATTTTAAATCGGGATGAGCACTTTTGAAATCGCGACCGCGAAAGAAGCGTGGATGTCCGATGAACAGCAGAGATGGCATAACGGCGTGTGGAAGTGTTGCTACAGCACGACTGCTTGTATAACGTGTCTTTGAAAACATGACATAATCGTACGGACAAAGAGAAGAGCTGGGGAGAAATCGCGTTGGTTTTGAACATACCGGGTGAGTGTAGAAAGCTGCTAGCAAATGTAAACATTACCTGTTGAGACATCACTGACTGATCTGCTACATACGTTTACATCCGCTTGCCCATGAGATCACGTGAGGTGCTCGTCCTGGCATGACAATCTTAATAATATCTTGTAGTGTGTGATGACCTACATTTTTAAAATTTTGTAGTGTGTGCATGTTTGAGATTTGAGAGAAAAAAATCTGTGAAGATTCTCTTTATGTGCGTGATGCAACCAGATTTCATAATCAGTTAGGATTTAAAAACTCCTGTAGTCTGAGCCCGGCTTAACATCCACATGGATGGCAGGACCCAAGGTTTCCCAGCAGAACATTGCCCAAAGCATCACACTACCTCTGCCGGCTTGCCTTCTTCCCATAGTGCATCCTGGTGCCATGTGTTCCCCAGGTAAGCGACGCACATGCACCCGGCCATCCATGTGATGTGAAAGAAAACGTGATTCATCAGACAAGGTCACCTTCTTCCATTGCTCCGTGGTCCAGGTCTGATGCTCACGTACCCACTGTTGGCGCTTTCGGCGGTGGACAGGGGTCAGCATGGGTACCCTGACTGTTCTGCGGCTATGCAGCCACATACGCAACAAACTGCGATGCACTGTATATTCAGACACCTTTTTATCAGAACCAGCATTAACTTCTTCAGCAATTTGAGCTACAGTAGCTCGTCTGTTTGATCGGACCACACGGGCCAGCCTTCGCTCCCCACGTGCATCAATGAGCCTTGGCCGCCCTTGACCCTGTCGCCGTTTCACCACTGTTCCTTCCTTGGACCACTTTTGATAGATACTGACCACTGCAGACCGGGAACACCCCACAAGAGCTGCAGTTTTGGAGATGCTCTGACCCAGTCGTCTAGCCATCACAATTTGGCCCTTGTCAAACTCGGTCAAATCCTTAGGCTTGTCCAGTTTTCCTGCTTCTAACACATCAACTTTGAGGACAAAATGTTCACTTGGTGCCTAATATATCCCACCCACTAACAGGTGCCGTGATGAAGAGATATTCAATGTTATTCACTTCACCTGTCATAATGTTATGTCTGATCGATGTATATTACAATACATACTTCAGAGGGCAAGAAAGTACATTACTAATTGCATTTTGGGTTAATGCAAATATATTACACAATATATTATACAATATTACATAATATAAATATATTTAGTTTGAAAATATATATGAAAATAGCATTTTTCTTTTTTTTTTGTGAAAAGTGTATACATTTTAAACAAGATACATTTATTTGAGAAGCAGAATGCTTTCAGAGAATTTTTCTTACTCCGCTGAGTTTAAATTTACGCTTGTACCAAGAAAAAAAAAAACTAATTTTATCCACTGTTTGACCAAGCAAACATCTTGTTTAAAGAATCTATGGAAAGAACAGGATATTTGCAGGGCCAAATATACCAAAGCTTGAGCCATTCATTCATGAGTTTGAGAGAATTCTTTTTTTTCTTTGCAGTGTATATTCTGAGTGGCAACAGAACTGAGGAAGTGGATTTTCGGGAACTTTCATTACTTTTCCAAATAAATCTCACTCAACCCAAACGAATCCAGATTTCCCCTTTGTGGTGTCTTTCTATATTTGCTTCTGGCTTCCTGAAGAAAAAAAGAAGATCAAAACGGAAGGAATATGGTTTAGCTTTAACCAATGCTGTTATGTAAAATATAGCTGTCTCTTCATGTTGCTATACATTTAACATACACTATATTGCCAAAAGTATTGGGACACCCCTCCAAATCAATTGAATTCAGGTGTTCCAATCACTTCCATGGCCAAAATCAAGCACCTAGGCATGCAGACGTTTCTACAAACATTTGTGAAAGAATGGGTTGCTCTCAGGAGCTCAGTGAATTCAAGTGTGGTACCGTGATAGGCTGCCACCTGTGCAATAAGTCCATTTGTGAAATTTCCTCACTACTAAATATTCCACGGTCAACTGTTAGTGGTATTATAACAAAGTGGAAGCAATTGGGAACAACAGAAACTCAGCCACGAAGTGGTAGGCCACGTGAAATCACAGAGCGGGGTCAGCACATGCTGAGGCGCACAGTGTGCAGAAGTCGCCAACTTTCTGCAGAGTCAATAGCTACAGACCTCCAAACTTCGTGTGGCCTTCAGATTAGCTCAAGAACAGTGCATAGAGAGCTTCATGGAATGGGTTTCCATGGCCAAGCAGCTCATCCAAGCCTTACATCACCAAGTGCAATGCAAAGCGTCGGGTGCCGTGGTGTAAAGCCACTGGACTCTAGAGCAGTGGAGATGTGTTCTCTGGAGTGACCAATCATGCTTCTCTGTCTGGCAATCCCATGGACGAGTCTGGGTTTGGCAGTTGCCAGAAGAACAGTACTTTCCTGACTGCATTGTGCCAAGTGTAAAGTTTGGTGGAGGGGGGATTATGGTGTGGAGTTGTTTTTCATGGGTTGGGCTTGGCCCCTTAGTTCCAGTGAAAGGAACTCTTAATGCTTCAGCATACCAAGACATTTTGGACAATTTCATGCTCCCAATTTTGTGGGAACAGTTTGGGGATGGCCCCTTCCTGTTCCAACATGACTGCATACAAGTGCACAAAGCAAGGTCCATAAAGACATGGATGAGGAAGTTTGGTGTGAAGGAACTTGACTGGCCTGCACAGAGTCCTGACCTCAACCCGATAGAACACCTTTGGGATGAATTAGAGCGGAGACTGCGAGCCAGGCCTTCTCATCCAACATCAGTGCCTGACCTCACAAATGCGCTTCTAGAAGAATGTTCAAAAATTCCCATAAACACACTCCTAAACCTTGTGGAAAGCCTTCCCAGAAGAGTTGAAGCTGTTATAGCTGCAAAGGGTGGGCCAACTCCATATTAAACCCTAAGGATTAAGAATGGGATGTCATTAAAGTTCATGTACATGTAAAGGCAGGCATCCCAAAACTTTTGGCAATATAGTGTATCTAGGGAATGTCTCTCTCTAAAATCGACATTTTGATTAAGCTTGACATGTAATTATCTATCTCAGTGGTTCCCAAACTTTTTTACTCCAAAGCACCCCCCCCCCCCATTCTTTAATTTAACGTATTAATAATAAAATTAATTAATTATATTAGTATATTTAAATTAATTTTAAGTTATCCCGCGGCCCCCCTGGAGGATCACTGAGGCCCCTATCTATCTGTCGTTCTATTTTAAGTTATCTCGCGGCACCCCTGGAGGATCACTGAGGCCCCCTATTGGATCTATCATTCTATCTATCTATCTATCTATCTATCTATCTATCTATCTATCTATCTATCTATCTATCTATCTATCTATCTATCTATCTATCTATCTATCTATCTATCTATCTATCCATCCATCCATCCATCCATCCATCCATCCATCCATCCATCCATCCATCCATTGAGTACAAAGATGAAATTACAAATAAAATATGCTTTAAACAAAATCAATGAAACCCCCTTCCAGGGACTCCTAGACTTCATATGGATGATATCAGTTCCAGGCTTTGCTAGAGACTATCTACCACATCAAAGTTTGAGATATTCCTTTATTCGCACACCACACACACAACTTCACACATCAAAAAGTTGTGCAAAACTTCTAGTTCTTGTCTTATTGCACCTAAAGGTCATGCTACCCTCACTCTCTTTCTCTCTCTCTTATTTTACGAGAAGCCTTTGGCAAACACAGGCCAGTGGAAAGCCTCTTAGAGTGATTGTTTAAATTCTCCCAGAATCATGCATTGACTTGAATCCAGCATTTGGCCGCACTTCTGCTCAAGTGCTGCCCTTGCCATCTGCAATGAATCAGTCAAACTGCTGTAGTGCATTAGGCTGCATTTTCCATGGCAGTGTTTGCAGCCATATGCATAGGCACAGAGGGTTTTTTTCTAATGAATGAGGTCTGGATTCTGTCTTTTCCCATGACCCAGCTGGAATGGCATTAGTTAAAGGTGCGTTCGTTGGAGATGTATTATCAGCCGGTTAAGGGTGTTTTAATCACTGTTGTTAGGATAAGAGGTAGCTAACTTGCCTTGGTGAACGGTTAGGCTGCAATACACACATACACAGTGAACACACAAAATAATATTCACATCGATAAATGCACTTTCCTGCTGTGAACTGTGGCGTCTGCTGCAATAAGCTCCAGATGGAAGCTGGCCCTTCTCCAGACAAGACCTTGGATGTGGTGAAGAAACACACACAAGAGTTCACACACAAACCCACACACACACATAATCACAGATGAGAATGAGATATAAAGCAATGAAGTAAAATAATTTAAATTAATATAATCTATAGCCTATAATCAATACGCCAGGCAGAAAACTATGCGAGAGAAGGGGGAACGTACTCTTCAGTCCAATGATTTCCAAAGAGATTCCTGCCGCTGTGTCTATATACGGGTCCAGTGTTCAAATATCATTAATCTAACTCAACAAATGAAGTAGAAAGAGGAAATGTGCTGGAAAATGGCAGTGAATTTGTGCCTTCATCCTCCTCTTTCCCATTGGACAACAACAGAAGAATATAAAAGAATGGAAAATTGCGTTTGTCAATCAATTGCATGAGGTCCTTAAAGACATAAACCTCATATGACCTAAAATGATTATATGTACACCTCAGCCAACGCGCTAAGAAAATTCTAGGTCTTCGTTTTGACTCAACGCCCAACTTTTAATTTTAAAGTGCAATTTATGACCAGTGTAGTGGGTTGTCTTGGAATTTTTAGAGTTTATGTGTTAAAATAAACATTGTCTTGGGTGGAACCGTTTAGATGAGATGTAGTAATACATCCTTATTTTGCAAAGCCAGTGCAGTAATTGACCAACAACAAACCTAATATGTATAGTGATGACGTCTGCTTTGGGTTCGTGGTACAACCACTTCTGAATGTTGTAAGTGTGGTCTGCACTGAAATGCTTTGCTCTTTTAACTATATGCTATTTTAAGACATTTTATTTGGTCTTTATGAGCCCATATATATGTGATTCATATGGTTTCACCAATAACATGTCCAAACCTGACAGAGACAATGAGCATCTATAAAACAGAAATCATAAGTTAATATGATTTTTTTTCTCATTATTTTTAACACTGTAATATGGCTTGTCAAAAGTGAAATAGAAGATTGTGAAATAGAAGATTAGTGTCATTTGAAGGATACACACATCAGTTTACAGACTAAGATGTGTGTATTTGTATTAACCTGTAACCTGTTGCTTATTACAAAATGTGTTTGCCAGAATCTTTGCTTTCCAGCTTCTGCAAAAACGATCAGGAGATCAGCCAAAAGCATGTTCATTCAGCCGGGAGCTATGGAATTAACAGACTAAAGGCCCTCTGGAGTCTGACATTTACTTAGCTATTTAAATGGGGACATTCCATAGAAATCCATTGATTATACACAGCTAGCTATATTGCCAAAAGTATTGGGACACTTCTCCAAATCATTGAATTCAGGTGTTCCAATCACTTCCATGGCCACAGGAGTATAAAATCAAGCACTAGGCATGCAGACGCTTCTACAAACATTTGTGAAAGAATGGGTCACTCTCAGGAGCTCAGTGAATTCAAGCGTGGTACCGTGATAGGTTGCCACCTGTGCAATAAGTCCATTTGTGAAATTTCCTCACTACTAAATATTCCTCGGTCAACTGTTAGTGGTATTATAACAAAGTGGAAGCAATTGGGAACAACAGCAACTCAGCCACGAAGTGATAGGCCACGTAAAATCACAGAGCGGGGTCAGCGCATGCTGAGGTGCACAGTGCGCAGAAGTCGCCAACTTTCTGCAGAGTCAATAGCTACAGGCCTCCAAACTTTGTGTGGCCTTCAGATTAGTTTAAGAACAGTGCGTAGAGAGCTTCATGGAATGGGTTTACATGGCCGAGGAGCTCATCCAAGCCTTACATCACCAAGTGCAATGCAAAGCGTGGGATGCAGTGGTGTAAAGCATGCTGACACTGGACTCTAGAGCAGTGGAGACGTGTTCTCTGGAGTGACCAATCACACTTCTCTGTCTGGCAAACCGATGGACGAGTCTGGGTTTGGCGGTTACCAGGAGAATAGTACTTGCCTGACTGCATTGTGTCAAGTGTAAAATTGGGTGGAAGGGGGATTATGGTGTGGGGTTGTTTTTCAGGGGTTGGGCTTGGCCCCTTAGTTCCAGTGAAAGGAACATTTTGGACAATTTCATGCTCCCAACTTTGTAGGAACAGTTTGGGGATGGCCCTTCCTGTTCCAACATGACTGCGCACCAGTGCACAAAGCAAGGTCCATAAAGACATTGGTGTGGAGGAACTTGACTGGCCTGCACAGAGTCCTGACCTCAACCCGATAGAACACCTTTGGGATGAATTAGAGCGGAGACTGCGAGCCAGGCCTTCTCATCCAACATCAGTGCCTGACCTCACAAATGCACTTCTAGAAGAATGGTCAAAAATTCCCATAAACACACTGCTAAACCTTGTGGAAAGCCTTCCCAGAAGAGTTGAAGCTGTTATAGCTGCAAAGGGTGGGCCAACTCCATATTAAACCCTACGGATTAAGAATGGGATGTCATTAAAGTTCATGTACATGTAAAGGCAGGCGTCCCAAAACTTTTGGCAATATAGTGTATAAATACTACAACGTAACCCTAGCCAAAAAAAACAAAACATTTTTACAGTTTAAAAACTTTATATCGGTTTTACAAATGATGAAGCACGCAAAAGGACATTTTGTCAGATTTAGTTCACATCTGAGTACAAATTTCGCACAGACCTACAAGTGGGCATCTATAATTAAGCAATATCACATGAGAAAGAGTGCTGTACTAAATATCAAAGTTAATATTGAGTAACTTACATTTTTGACACAATATTGTCTTTTTGTCTCCGCCAACAAAAACAGTTCCAAACGAAACTAAAGCAGAATCAGTACTGAGCAACTCACTGTAGTCATGTTGCTGAATGAATCCATATATTTGAATCGGTTATTGAATCAGTAAATGCCACATTCACTCACCCAGGACATTTGTCTCCATCTACTGGCGTATTGAAGTAATCCGCTGGAAAAAGTCATTAAAAAGTCCCCACCATGCTGCCTTCATGTTAAAAATTGGACATAAACGCCCTCTCAAGATAACATCTTGCAATTCTGACTTTATAACTTACAATTGGGAGTTTATATCACACAATTCTGAGGAAAGAAGTCAGAATTGCGTGATATAACTCGAAATTGTGAGTTATAAAGTCAGAATTGCAAGATAAAAACTCGCAAATGCATGTTATAAAGTCAGAATTGTGAGGAAAAAAGTCGCAATTACCTTTTTTATTTTTATTCTGTGGCAGAATCAAGCTTCCTGTGACTGGTATTCTTTATTAGTCTTTTCTACATTGCTTTGTCTTGTCGTTAAAGTAGTGCTTATTTACATGTAAGCAATAAGGTACGAGAGGCTGTGCTGTATCGTGAATAAGTCACGGCTGAAGGGCATTGTAAAATCACTAAAAGCATTTCTTCTGCCGGCAAAGACTGTCTTTATGAGTCAGTCAGTAGCTAAGACTTTTATATTGAAAGGACTGAAACTTGTTGTGAACACGGAACAAGATGCAACTGACAAATGCTTTTACCTGTGCTGTCAGTGTCAGGACACAGGAAAACCCCTTGACTGTTAAAAGGACAAGATATCGCAGCGGACATTCAAACTGATTTTTTATTATGAAAATAAGACAGACCTGTAGGAATATGCTAAATCTAAATGCAGGTAATACACTCGGTCATTCAATCTCTCTCACACTATAATACAGTAAGCTTCAATGAACAATATAAATTGGGAACAAATGTTGCTAAGAGTGGTTGCTAGGGGTGTTGTGTAGTGATACACAGAACCGTTGGGTGAAGTGGTCATAGCCGTGTTTTATCGTGAATAAAACACAGCTATTGACCAATCAGAATCAAGGACTGGAACTAACCATTTTATAAATATGAATATAGCCCGTATTTGACCGAAATTCCAGAATCGTCAGCAAGCTGACTATAGACAGCGCTGTGAATGTTTATATGGTTGTCAATGAATGGAACTCTGAATATCATTTTGGCTTTAATAGGATTTTCCCGATTAATAGGCAAGAATAAACCCGGAAATTTCCTACTTCCCACTTCTGAAGTCGTTATTACGAGCTTGTCGCATTCAAGTGCTTTGTTGTTGAAAGAACAGGAATCATGGAGGACACCAGGTTTATTCTTGCCTATTTTGGGGAAAATCTTATTACAGCCAAAATTATACTTAGCATTCCATTCATTAAAAACCATATAAACATTCACAGCACTGTCTAGATAGTCAGCTTGCTGCCGATTCTAGTATTTTGGTCAAATACAGGCTATTTTCGCTGTGTATATACAATTAGCACTACTTTAATGACAAGACAAGGCGATGTAGAGGTTGAAACTCAAGTATCAAAATTATCCCAGAATATGTTAATGTCCAATTTTTAATTAGGAAACTTAACGACAAACGATAATTCCAATAGCACATGAAGGCAGCATAAATACATATAAGTTTTGTTGTATTTCACCATGTTTCTCACTGACAAGCCCCCAACTCGTAAACTTGTAAATCCCGAGCTTCCCACTCGTATTTACGACTTTATTTATGAAGCTTGTTTCTGCCGCATAACTTTTTTTAAAAAGGTAATTGTGACTTTTTATCTAGCAATTCAGATTTTTTTCACAGAAAGCGTTTTTGCGTTTAAAACCGCGATACGCAGGGCAGTGGATTAAAAAAACCCCCACAAAGTTGAGCGTGTGACATGCAAGTCAAACACGTCCACGTTTACTGTGTGCACTGCCCTATAGATGCTCTTTTTTATCAGTTGTGATTCATAGAGCAACTGAAAAGTAGAATAACAGCACATAATAAGCACACAACCCATTTTAATTAGTCAAGTCAAATTGATTTGTATAGCGCTTTTCACAATACACATTGTTTCAAGCAACTTCATAATGTAGGTAAAGCAGAAAGTCATAATGTCTATAATGCTTTAACTCTAAGCAGTTTAAGGGCTGGAAGATTTGACAGTATATGCTTGTCTGTTGGCACCACATTGTTTTGCAGTTTAATACCTTTGATACCACAATTCGGCTGCCGGTGTTGTGTGAGGGTTAACTACACATTATAGACCGGGCCTCCAGCTGAAAGGCCACTGTAAAATTGATATAGATTGACAAACAGTGCTTGAAAACCAGTCAGTGACTGTTGGGACAATATGAAATAAACAAGAAATGTAATCTGTTCCTGTCCCTAGGCGTTAGTAGTGCCTTCTAAACACTTTATAGTAGCTTAGATAGTGTATACTAGTTGTGGTACATTATTTGCTATGTATTACGAACAAGTACACATTAAGGGCCTGTGAGGTCCCGGGGCACCAGCCTCTTTGGATAGTGTCCAAAGCTCTATCACAAATAGGAGAAATATCGACACAAGTATAAGACACTGGCCTCATCCGCTGTACTGAAGTGCCTTGAAATATGCAGCATTATTCAATGCAGTAACATAATTTCCACTGAAACAGGAAGACAGGACGGGACATATCGAACAGCTCCTCCCCTTTTTTAAAACAGCCATTAGCGTTTAGTTTATGTAAGACTGTAAGTTTTGAATGCTTATCTTCTAAATGCGAATTTTGTCATTGTTTTGGAGCACACTAGCTTAATAGATAACAGTAAGGCTAACAAATTCAGACTAAAAGCCAAAAAAAACATACATTTTGATTTCATGGGGGCTTTAAACGACAAGAGCGGCCTCTAGAGGCGAAATAAAAAATGATCACTGACGCCTGGTGGAGTTTGTTTTGACGTGAGGCTTCGCGCTGCACAGAGCGGGACACTTCAGATGCGGATTTAAAACAGAATGAAACTGTATGAATACAGTACACTACACTACATGTTTTCACATCATTATAAAATAATTAATGTGCTGACTAGATGCTGCATTCGTAGAGAAAGAACAGCAGTGTGTTTGCCGTCGAGGCTGAGAGGATGCTAACATTAGCAGTACCTCAAGTGGTTAACAATGTGACAAAAACACACGGAAGTCCAACCCAAATGTTTAAAGCGGCAATATGTAACATTTTTGCAGTAAAATATCCAAAAAAACACTAGGCAAGTGTTATATATTTTGTTCAGTTGAGTACTTACAATATCCCAAATGTTTTCAACTATTTGTAAATCGTGAGAAAATTGCTATTTTAACCAAGGAACCGGGACGTGTGAGGGAGTCGCCTGTCAATTGCATCATATCTGCGTTACCCTCGGTTTCCGGTTTTATTTTGCAGAAATGCTTTACTCTTACTGCAGTGTGCAACAAGTGTCATAGCAGCCGCCGAGCGAACGCACAGAGTAACGTCATAACATCATTTTCAACACACTCAGATGTATCTAATATGATAAACAGAGCTGCGTTACCTCATACTCATGACCGGAAAAGCGGAAATGGCGCCGGCGACTGTGGCATAATAAAAGTCACCTCCCACAACACTCGGTCCTGCTTCATCCTACAGTAACGTTAATAATCGCATCCATGATGATTTCTGCCCGAGTCCTATCCCGATTCTTTTCCACCGGCTGTGAGGCGAAGACCACATGTCCCAAGATTCTGCGCTCAAACTTGGCGTCATCAAGCTACGCCTTTGTTTTGAATAGGTGACCTCTAGCGGACGGAAAAGTTACATAGTGCACCTTTAATGTTACGATTGTTGCCGTCTATTTGGATTAGTTTATATCCAGCTGGTCATTTTTATGCATTCTTTTGCAAGCAAAGTTGCATATTTAAAGCTAATGACGTGAGAGAGCAAATTGATACAGTATGTTCATACAGCTGCGATAAACAAATCAGAAATGCATCTGATTTCAGTTCTTTTTTATCGTCACTGTAACACATATTTTGTTATTTTGATTAGAAAGGTAATCATTAAGTTTTCTAAAATAAAAGAAAATAACGTAATGATATATGTTTGCGTGGCTCAGAATAATTCTCACTGAATATTGTGTATTCACTTGCTGAAATTTTAAGTGAATATTCAGTGATAAAGTGATAAGATTTTAATTTCTTAGAGGAAATTGCAAGGCAGCGAACATTAGCAGCAGAAGCAGGTGAACCAGGTGGTAATGGGAGATAATGACATCATTACTGGCACTTACATTTTGCACGTCACTTAGTCAGTGTCAAGTCATTGGGATATTTAAAACATTAATCTTATCTTAAGAGACGGGATACAGGCTGATGGCCAACAGATAAAGACTCATATAAAGAAAGAGTCATGACTACAACAATCACGTGAAAATACGTTCTCACAGGGAAGCCCACTCTCTAAGAATTATTCATGTTTAAATTATTTATTTAAGATTTAAAAATTATATAAAATGTGTTCAAATTAAAATACACAAGATAAGAAGTCTGTATGCAAACCATATTAATGCATGCTGTATTCTTTCATTGTTAAAAGATAGTCCATCCAAAAATGAAAACTGTTATCATCTACTCACCCTCATGTCATTCCAAACCTTTCTTCTGCAGAAAACTAAAGATATTTTGAAGATGTTGAACAAAATAAATAAAACAAAATACATAGCGTTCTAAAGTTTGATGTCAGTAAGGTTTTTTATTAAATGAATACTTTTATTCAGCAAGGAAACAGTTGTGGAATTGAGCGGTTTAGTCCAAATTTTCTGAAGAGACACAGTCGCTTTATATGATGAACAGATTGAATTAGGCTTCACATATTATTCACATATAAACATTCATAAACTCACACATCAGTTGTGGTAATTGTGGTTTGATGTTCCACAAGAACCAATGAGGATCATTCTCGTGTTACGCAGCACGTTTGAGCTTCTGCAAGAACCAATGAGGATCATTCTCGTGTTACGCAGCACGTTTGAGCTTCAGCAAGAACCAATGAGGTTCATTCTCGTGTTACGCAGCACGTTTGAGCTTCTGCAAGAACCAATGAGGTTCATTCTCGTGTTAAGCAGCACGTTTGAGCTTCTGCAAGAACCAATGAGGTTCATTCTCGTGTTACGCAGCACGTTTGAGCTTCAGCAAGAACCAATGAGGTTCATTCTCGTGTTACGCAGCACGTTTGAGCTTCAGCAAGAACCAATGAGGATCATTCTCGTGTTACGCAGCACGTTTGAGCTTCTGCAAGAACCAATGAGGTTCATTCTCGTGTTACGCAGCACGTTTGAGCTTCTGCAAGAACCAATGAGGTTCATTCTCGTGTTAAGCAGCACGTTTGAGCTTCAGCAAGAACCAATGAGGTTCATTCTCGTGTTACGCAACACGTTTGAGCTTCAGCAAGAACCAATGAGGTTCATTCTCGTGTTACACAGCACGTTTGATGTTCCACAAGAACCAATGAGGTTCATTCTCGTGTTACGCAGCACGTTTGAGCTTCTGCAAGAACCAATGAGGTTCATTCTCGTGTTAAGCAGCACGTTTGAGCTTCAGCAAGAACCAATGAGGTTCATTCTCGTGTTATGCAGCACGTTTGAGCTTCTGCAAGAACCAATGAGGTTCATTCTCGTGTTAAGCAGCACGTTTGAGCTTCAGCAAGAACCAATGAGGTTCATTCTCGTGTTATGCAGCACGTTTGAGCTTCTGCAAGAACCAATGAGGTTCATTCTCGTGTTAAGCAGCACGTTTGAGCTTCAGCAAGAACCAATGAGGTTCATTCTCGTGTTACGCAGCACGTTTGAGCTTCTGCAAGAACCAATGAGGTTCATTCTCGTGTTAAGCAGCACGTTTGAGCTTCAGCAAGAACCAATGAGGTTCATTCTCGTGTTATGCAGCACGTTTGAGCTTCTGCAAGAACCAATGAGGTTCATTCTCGTGTTAAGCAGCACGTTTGAGCTTCAGCAAGAACCAATGAGGTTCATTCTCGTGTTACACAGCACGTTTGATGTTCCACAAGAACCAATGAGGTTCATTCTCGTGTTACGCAGCACGTTTGAGCTTCTGCAAGAACCAATGAGGTTCATTCTCGTGTTACGCAGCACGTTTGAGCTTCTGCAAGAACCAATGAGGTTCATTCTCGTGTTAAGCAGCACGTTTGAGCTTCAGCAAGAACCAATGAGGTTCATTCTCGTGTTATGCAGCACGTTTGAGCTTCTGCAAGAACCAATGAGGTTCATTCTCGTGTTAAGCAGCACGTTTGAGCTTCAGCAAGAACCAATGAGGTTCATTCTCGTGTTACACAGCACGTTTGATGTTCCACAAGAACCAATGAGGTTCATTCTCGTGTTACGCAGCACGTTTGAGCTTCTGCAAGAACCAATGAGGTTCATTCTCGTGTTACGCAGCACGTTTGAGCTTCTGCAAGAACCAATGAGGTTCATTCTCGTGTTACGCAGCACGTTTGAGCTTCAGCAAGAACCAATGAGGTTCATTCTCGTGTTAAGCAGCACGTTTGAGCTTCAGCAAGAACCAATGAGGTTCATTCTCGTGTTACGCAGCACGTTTGAGCTTCTGCAAGAACCAATGAGGTTCATTCTCGTGTTACACAGCACGTTTGATGTTCCACAAGAACCAATGAGGTTCATTCTCGTGTTACGCAGCACGTTTGAGCTTCTGCAAGAACCAATGAGGTTCATTCTCGTGTTACGCAGGACGTTTGAGCTTCAGCAAGAACCAATGAGGTTCATTCTCGTGTTACGCAGCACGTTTGAGCTTCTGCAAGAACCAATGAGGTTCATTCTCGTGTTACACAGCACGTTTGATGTTCCACAAGAACCAATGAGGTTCATTCTCGTGTTACGCAGCACGTTTGAGCTTCTGCAAGAACCAATGAGGTTCATTCTCGTGTTACGCAGCACGTTTGAGCTTCAGCAAGAACCAATGAGGTTCATTCTCGTGTTGCGCAGCACGTTTGAGCTTCAGCAAGAACCAATGAGGTTTATTCTCGTGTTACGCAGCACGTTTGAGCTTCTGCAAGAACCAATGAGGTTTATTCTCGTGTTACGCAGCCCATTTGAGCAGGTTCACTTGAGCTTCTGTTTATGTTTGCTGATCAATGTTTAATTGTGAATAAAAGCCTAAATTAAATCTTTTTATCATATAATGCAATCGAGTTTCTTCAGAATTTTCAGATATACATAAACCTAAACATATTTAACAGCATTATTGTTTTCAACATTGATCATAATAAGAAATGTTTCTTGATCATCAAATCATCATATTAGAATGATTTCTGAAGGATCATGTGACACTGAAGACTGGAGTAATGATGCTGAAAATTCAGCTTTGATCACAGGAATAAATTACATTTTAAAATATATTACAATAGAATTTAAATTGTAATATTTCAAAATATTTCTGTATTTTTGATCTAATAAATGCAGTCTTGGTGAGCATAAGAGACTTCTTTCAAAAAGACCACAAATTGAACGTTAGTGTAGGTTTTGAATGACATGAGGGTGAGTAAATGATCACAGAATTTTCATGTTTGTGTGAACTATCCCTTGGGAGGCTGTGTTTTACCTTTTTCTGGAACAAAATTACATCAGATCAGAAGAGAGGAAGTCCAGACAGTTGTTTGAGTTGGTTTCAGTTTCAGTACTGTAGTTTTCCAGATGTGCTGGCTACCATGTGTATCACTAGAGAACATCCTGAGTATACAGTAGTGCAAAATGTGCTGGTCAAGTACAAGCCACAAACAAACCTCAGCCCAAACCACCACCATAGCACTGACTGAAGCAAAGCACTGTACATTCTGTCTGTACACTCACTTGAACACAACATGGTTCTTAACCATATTTTTAGACCCATGTTGTCAGTTGATGCAACAGAACCACATGAAACATGTGGTTTGCTTAGCACTGGATCATACTTTTGCTATGCAACGATATCTCATCTCTAATCTGTACTGTAACTGTGTGCAAAGAAAACATTTTAAAGCAGTTTATCTTCTTCATATAGAATTTCTGGTGCTGGAAACAGCTCTTCAGAAACATCAATCCTGGATTTCCTTATTCAGTGAACATTAACAGGACTCTATCACCATCTATTGGAGGAAACATAAAGCACAGCCTCACTGTGGAGAAGACTATTGCTGTATTCTGAACCACACACTTGCATTCTACTCTAACTAATTTTACAATATCTTTCTATGGCAGAAGTAGTAAGAATAACATGCTAGTATGCGGTTTACGAATTATGCTGTGCTATCATCTTCACCAAGTATGAAGGGCATTTTCTCAGTATCACTGAATAAATGATAAATGAAGGAATCAATGTTTCAAATCTGGGCCGAAATGTTTCTCTTAGTCAAGTCAAGTCACCTTCATTTATTAATATAGATTGTTACAAAGCAGCTTTACAGTGATGATAGAAAATCATTGGAAGAGAGATTGTTTTGGCTATACATCAGCCCTAGAAAAAAGTTATTTGTTCAGCTAAAGTAAGTTTTTGATTGATTCATTTCCGTTGTAGGAAATCATTAGTTATTTGCTTTGGGGCAACTCACACAACACCATTTTCAACCAAAATAGAAGTGCGTTTCGGCCACCCATCAGCATAGCAACAGCGCCCGGGCGGCCAGAGAACGCAGACCCTGAAACAAGTTACGAAATAGTTTTGAAATGATACCGCTACCATCCCCGTGCAAGCCACAAAAAAACGTGAGTCCGCGAGAATGGTGACGGCATGTACGTAAGCATTACGTTTAGTCCACAGGCAAGCACGTTTGAATACGAATGTGCCAAGGCGCGTAGTGTTCTATTACAAAATGACTGACAAATTACTTGTCTGGTATGCATAATAAAGCACTTGTCGTTTACAATAATTTCGGTAATGTTTTCATCTGTACAGAGGGACTCTCCCCAGTGAAGGAGGCCTTTACAAGGGATAGTCTAGCTGACACTTCAGGGCTGCATTGTGGTCGTGTCTAGGCGCAGGTCCACCATCTGATCTGCATACGGCCCGGATCCGGCAGACTACTGTAAACCTCGGGATAAACAGAGAGACTAACATTAGCGTAGATGCCATTCTTCTTATGATGTAAACGAGTACATCAGGTGCTATGGGAAGTGTTCCCAGTTCCGGCAGTTAATGCAGCCTAAAACAATCATTTAACTGATCTGAATAATAGAAATTGATAATGTTCTATGTGTATGCCATGTTAAAGAGATGCGTTTGTAGTCTAGATTTAAACTGACAGAGTGTGTCTGCTTCCCGAACAATGCTGGGAAGACTGTTCCAGAGTTTAGGTGCTAAATAGGAAAAGGATCGACCGCCTGCAGTTGATTTTGATATTCTAGGTATTATCAACTGGCCAGAGTTTTGAGATCGCAATAGACGTGAAGGACTATAATGCTTTAAGAGCTCATTCAAGTAGTGGGGAGCTAAACCATTTAGTGCTTTGTAAGTAATCAGCAAGATTTTAAAATTTATGCGATGTTTTGGTATCAAAAAGCACACCCAAGTTCCTAACTGACGACGAAGACTTGACAGAGCAGCCATCAAGTGTTAGACAGTATTCTAGGTTACTATGTGCAGACGTTTTTGGTTCAATAATTAGAATAATTAGAATTTTTCAGAATTAAGAAGCAGGAAATTACTAGTAATCCAATTTTTTATATCAGCTATGCATTCCGTTAATCTTGTGAATTGGTAAGTTTCATCGGGGCACGAAGAAATATAGAGCTGAGTATCATCAGCATAACAGTGAAAACTAATGCCATGCTTCCTAATGATATCTCCCAATGGGAGCATGTACAGGGTGAAAAGTAACAGTCCTAGTACTGAGCCTTGCGGTACTCCATACTGAACTTGTGATCGGTATGACATCTCTTCATTTACTGCTACAAACTGATAACGGTCAGATAACGATGATTTGAACCATGCCAATGAAATTCCATTAATGCCAACATAATTTTCGAGTCTATTCAAAAGAATGTTGTGGTCGATAGTATCGAATGCAGCGCTAAGATCGAGTAACACTAACAGAGAGATACAACCACGATCGGATGATAAGAGTAAATCATTTGTAACTCTAATGAGAGCAGTCTCAGTACTATGATACGGTCTAAATCCTGACTGGAAATCCTTGCAGATACCATTTCTTTCTAAAAAAGGAACATAGTTGTGAGGACACTGCCTTTTCTAGTATTTTTGACAGAAAGGGTAGATTTGATCGGCCTGTAATTGACTAATTCTCTAGGATCAAGTTTTATGATAATTAATGATATTAAGAAGAGGATCTATGACCTCTGGAAGCATCTCTTTCAGTAGCTTAGTCGGTATATGGTCAAGCATACTTGCAAAGCATGTTGTTGATTTAGATGATTTAACGAGTTTAGACAATTCTTCCTCTCCTATAGCAGTGAATGAGTGGAATTTTTCCTCAGTGACACTACAATGCATTGTCTGATGTGATACTGTAGTAGACGGCTGCATGGTTATAATTTTCTCCCTAATATTATCAATCTTGCACGTAAAGAAGTTCATAAAGTCATTACTTCTGTGATGTTTGGAAACATCAGAAGCTTTATTTCTTGTTAATTTAGCCACTGTATCAAATAAATACCTAGGGTTGTGTTTGTTTTCTTCTAAGAGAGTCGAAAAATAAGCAGATCTAGCAGTTTTTATGGCCTTTCTGTATGCAATCATGCTCTCTTTTTGTTTTCTTCCAGCTGCGCTCCATTTTTCTGGCTGCTCTCTTGAGGGCCCGAGTGTGCTCGTTATACCACGACATTGGACTGTTTTCTTTAATCTTGATTTATTATTTACACTAGATAATGTTTTATTTTGGATTTATTATTTACACTAGATAATGTTACATTAAGCACCAACACTTCAAAGGAATTATATTTGAAACTAGTCTTCTGAGTAATACTGAAGATATTACTATAAATTACAGCAACACCTCCCCCTTCACCTTTCAGACATGGCTCATGTTTATAACAATAATCTTGGGGGGTGGATTCATTTAAAGTAATGTAATCGTCAGGTTTTAGCCACGTTTCTGTCAAACACAGCACATCTAGGTTATGATCTGTAATCATATCGTTAACAATAAGTGTTTTTGAGGAAAGGGATTGAATATTCAGCAACCCGAACTTTATCATTTGTTCATCTGTATTATACGTGTTTTTTATTTGTTGAACATCAATTAAATTTTTACCCTTAAATGGGTTTGAGAGTTTTTTGTATTTACTAATTCGGGGAACATGTGATAATGTGATAATATCTAGGTGAAAGAGTCTCTATGTGTTGGGATTTATCTGACTTCTGTGATATGAGACAGCTAGCAGACGGTCGGTTCTGTCTGCTTCCTGACCTGGGCCCCAGTTAGTCAAGGTTCAGCTCTAAGATTATGTGCCATATTACTAGAGAGAAGAGCGGCACCATCCCAGGAGGGATGAATACCATCTCTTTTTAACAGGTCAGGTCTGCCCCAAAAGCATTTCCAATTGTCTATGAACCCTATGTTATTCTGCGGACACCACTTAGACAACCAGCCATTGAGTGATGATAGTCTACTAAGTATCTCATCACCCCGGCGAACAGGAAGGAGGCCAGAGCAAAATACAGCAGCTGACATTGTACTTGCGAATTCACACACCTCTTTAATGTTAATTTTAGTCGAACATCATTAGTGCCGATGTGAATAATAATCTTAGAGAATTTACGATTAGCATTAACCAGCACTTTTAAATCTGCTTTGATGTCAGGCGCTCTGGCTCCCGGTAAACATGTGACTATGGTGGCTGGTGTCTCTATTTTCACGTTCCGTGTAATAGAATCGCCAATAACTAGGGCACTTTCAACAGGATTCTCAGTGGGTGCATCACTGAGTGGGGAGAACCTGTTTGATGTTCTAATCAGAACGGAAGAGCTGTGTTTTGTTCCGCGACTATGCCGTCTCACCGTCACCCAGTTGCCTGGCTGCTCGAGCTCTACAGCCGGAACCGAACAATGTACAGAGTTCACTAGGCTAGTCGCGTCTAAAGCAGTGTCTAAAGCCCTTACATTCTTACTATTCTCAATAAAAGTCTGGATGCATGTCTCTAATTCTGAAATCTTCTCTGTCAGCCTGACTATCTCCTTGCATTTATCACATGTGTAGCCCTCTTCGCTGACAGAGAAGGCTATACTAAACGTGACAGGCAGTGCAAGTGACAATAACAGGAGAAGATGACGACTCACCGTGTTTGTTGAATTATCCAACTCACCACAATTGTTTGATGGGCTCGTAGAAGACGCAAGCGCGCGTGAGGAAAAACCATTGTGATATCGTGATAAAACCATTGTGATTACATCGTGATATTTAGGAAAGATGAGTAGAAAGTGTATCTCATCCTCTATTTGCTGTAGACTCACTCACTCACACACTGACTCACTCACACACTGACTCACTCACTCACTGACTCAATTCAATTCATATTGCTTTATTGGCATGACATATATAGATACATATTTCCAAAGGATCACACAAAGCAAAACAAAAACAGACAAACAAGAACATACATAAAATACATTAATATATAAATTTATATATACACATATTAATAGTATTATTAATGTGGATGTGTTCACTCAGTACATCTTAGTTTGTGGCATTTATAAATATGATGTGCTACTAAAGAGGAAGCAGGTCCTTCACCAAGTAAGACTTTCAGTTTGTCAGGTTCATGTAGTGACTGGAACTCAGGAATAATCTGCTGTATTTGACTGTACAGTGAGTCTCTTAAGGGTGTGTATTTGTCACAGTGGAGGAGGAAGTGTGCCTCCGTCTCAACTGCTCCTGATCTACATTCGTAACAAATTCGATCTTATTTAGGTAACCACGTCTTATGTCGTCCTCTTTCTTTGCTCTTTGGTTTGTTCTTGCCAGTGCTGCATATACTGTATGAATCTTTCTCTTTATTCATAATTTCTTCAGATTTCATCGTCTTCAGAACTAGATTTTTAGTAAATCCAGAACTTTAAAGCTCTTTTTTTTAATTAAATTTTAATCACACTCACTCACTCACTCACTGACACTCACTCACTCGTTCACTCACTTACTCACTCACTCACTCACTCACTCGTTCACTCACTGACACACACACTGACTCGTTCACTCACTCACTCACTCACTCACTCACTGACACACACACACTCACTCACTCACTCACTCGTTCACTCGTTCACTCACTGACACACACACTGACTCGTTCACTCACTCACTCACTCACTCACTCACTCACTCACTCACTCACTCACTCACTCACTCACTCACTCACTCACTCACTCACTCACTCACTCACTCACTCACTCACTCACTCCAATTCAATTCAATTCAATTCATATTACTTTATTGGCATGACATACTTAGGTACATACAGTGCATCCGGAAAGTATTCACAGCACTTCACTTTTTCCACATTTTGTTATGTTACAGCCTTATTCCACAATGGATTAAATTCATTTTTTTTTTCCTCAATTCTTTAAACAATACCCCATAATGACAACGTGAAAGAAGTTTGTTTGAAATCCTTGCAAAAGTATTAAAAATAAAAAAACGAAAAAAAAATCACATGTACATAAGTATTCACAGCCTTTGCTCAATACTTTGTTGAAGCACCTTTGGCACCAATTACAACCTCAAGTCTTTTTGAGTATGATGCTACAAGCTTGGCACACCTATTTTTGGGCAGTTTCTCCCATTCTTCTCTGCAGGACCTCTCAAGCTCCAACAGGTTAGATGGGGAGCGTCGGTGCACAGCCATTTCCAGAGATGTTTAATCGGGTTCAAGTCCAGGCTCTGGCTGGGCCACTCAAGGACATTCACAGAGTTGTCCCGTAGCCACTCCTTTGTTATCTTGGCTGTGTGCTTAGGGTCGTTGTCCTGTTGGAAGATGAACCTTCGCCCCAGTCTGAGGTACAAAGCGCTCTGGAGCAGGTTTTCATCAAGGATGTCTCTGTACATTGCTGCATTCATCTTTCCCTCGATCCTGACTAGTCTCCCAGTTCCTGCCGCTGAAAAACATCCCCACAGCATGATGCTGCCACCACCATGCTTCACTGTAGGGATGGTATTGGCCAGGTGATTAGCGGTGCCTGGTTTCCTCCAGACATGAAGTTTGCCATTCAGGCCAAAGAGTTCAATCTTTGTTTCATCAGACCAGAGAATTTTGTTTCTCATGGTCTGAGAGTCCTTCAGGTGCCTTTTGGCAAACTCCAGGCGGCCTTCTACTGAGGAGTGGCTTCCGTCTGGCCACTCTACCATACAGGCCTGATTGGTGGCATGCTGCAGAGATGGTTGTTCTTCTGGAAGGTTCTCCTCTTTCCACAGAGAAACACTGGAGCTCTGTCAGAGTGACCATCGGGTTCTTGGTCACCTCCCTGACTAAGGCCCTTCTCCCCAGTCGCTCAATTTGGCCGGGTGGCCAGCTCCAGGAGTCCTGGTAGTTCCAAACTTCTTCCATTTACGGATTATGGAGGCCACTGTGCTCATTGGGACCTTCAATGCTGCAGAAATTTTTCTGTACCCTTCCCCAGATCTGTGCTTCGATACAATCCTGTCTCGGAGGTCTACAGACAATTCCTTGGACTTCATGGCTTGGTTTGTGCTCTGACGTGCTGTTAACTGTGGGACCTTATATAGGCAGGTGTGTGCCTTTCCAAATCATGTCCAATCAACTGAATTTACCACAAGTGGACTCCAAACAAGTTGTGGAAACATCTCAAGGATGATCAGTGGAAACAGGATGCACCTGAGCTCAATTTTGAGTGTCATGGCAAAGGCTGTGAATACTTGAGTACATGTTATTTTTTTCATTTTTTATTTTTAATATATTTGCAAAGATTTCAAACAAACTTCTTTCACGTTGTCCTTATGGGGTATTGTTTATAGAATACCCCATGAATTTAATCCATTTTGGAATAAGGCTGTAACATAACAAAATATGGAAAAAGTGAAGCACTGTGAATACTTTCCGGATGCACTGTATTGCCAAAGAATTATACAAAGCAAAACAAACACTCACTCACTTACTCACTCACTGAAACAAAGTGACTCCCCAAACAGAAAAACACACACACAAATACACATTTACACTCTGAAGAATGCATGTAAAAATAACATGGTTAAATGAGCTAAATGTTTCTATTCATTTTAATTACCATAGTTAAACTCATCTAGGCAAATAATTCCCCACCATTAATCACTTAACTTCTTGACAACATAACCATAAGTCCCGTTCACACCAAGAACAATAAATAAAGATAGCAATAACGTTAACTAAATTAGCGTCCACACCAGCGAAGGATAACATTCGATTTATTCTAAGCACGCACTGCAGTTATCAAATCAAAATCAAATCACCTTTATTTACAAACCCGATTCCAAAAAAGTTGGGACACTGTACAAATTGTGAATAAAAAAGGAATGCAATAATTTACATATCTCATAAACTTATATTTTATTCACAATAGAATATAGATAACATATCAAATGTTGAAAGTGAGACATTTTGAAATGTCATGCCAAATATTGGCTCATTTTGGATTTCATGAGAGCTACACATTCCAAAAAAGTTGGGACAGGTAGCAATAAGAGGCCGGAAAAGTTAAAATGTACATATAAGGAACAGCTGGAGGACCAATTTGCAACTTATTAGGTCAATTGGCAACATGATTGGGTATAAAAAGAGCCTCTCAGAGTGGCAGTGTCTCTCAGAAGTCAAGATGGGCAGAGGATCACCAATTCCCCCAATGCTGTGGCGAAAAATAGTGGAGCAATATCAGAAAGGAGTTTCTCAGAGAAAAATTGCAAAGAGTTTTAAGTTATCATCATCTACAGTGCATAATATCATCCAAAGATTCAGAAAATCTGGAACAATCTCTGTGCGTAAGGGTCAAGGCCGGAAAACCATACTGGATGCCTGTGATCTTCGGGCCCTTAGACGGCACTGCATCACATACAGGAATGCTACTGTAATGGAAATCACAACATGGGCTCAGGAATACTTCCAGAAAACATTGTCGGTGAACACAATCCACCGTGCCATTCGCCGTTGCCGGCTAAAACTCTATAGGTCAAAAAAGAAGCCATATCTAAACATGATCCAGAAGCGCAGGCGTTTTCTCTGGGCCAAGGCTCATTTAAAATGGACTGTGGCAAAGTGGAAAACTGTTCTGTGGTCAGACGAATCAAAATTTGAAGTTCTTTTTGGAAAACTGGGACGCCATGTCATCCGGACTAAAGAGGACAAGGACAACCCAAGTTGTCATCAGTGCTCAGTTCAGAAGCCTGCATCTCTGGTGGTATGGGGTTGCATGAGTGCGTGTGGCATGGGCAGCTTACACATCTGGAAAGGCACCATCAATGCTGAAAGGTATATCCAAGTTCTAGAACAACATATGCTCCCATCCAGACGTTGTCTCTTTCAGGGAAGACCTTGCATTTTCCAACATGACAATGCCAGACCACATACTGCATCAATTACAACATCATGGCTGCGTAGAAGAAGGATCCGGGTACTGAAATGGCCAGCCTGCAGTCCAGATCTTTCACCCATAGAAAACATTTGGCGCATCATAAAGAGGAAGATGCGACAAAGAAGACCTAAGACAGTTGAGCAACTAGAAGCCTGTATTAGACAAGAATGGGACAACATTCCTATTCCTAAACTTGAGCAACTTGTCTCCTCAGTCCCCAGACGTTTGCAGACTGTTATAAAAAGAAGAGGGGATGCCACACAGTGGTAAACATGGCCTTGTCCCAACTTTTTTGAGATGTGTTGATGCCATGAAATTTAAAATCAACTTATTCTTCCCTTAAAATGATACATTTTCTCAGTTTAAACATTTGATATGTCATCTATGTTGTATTCTGAATAAAATATTGAAATTTGAAACTTCCACATTATTGCATTCTGTTTTTATTCACAATTTGTACAGTGTCCCAACTTTTTTGGAATCGGGTTTGTATACAGCGCTTTTTACAATGTCAGTTGTTTCAAAGCAGCTTCACAGTGGTAACAGGAAAATAATGCAACAGAATTTGATTCGGCTGTACAGCCGCTCTGGTGAAAACGGTGATGTCATCCAGCTCATTTCAATTATCATATAGTGTCAATGCGGGCAGATCAGTAATATAGTTGAAATTTAAGTGTCCCCAACTGAGCAAGCCAAAAGCCAAAGGCGACGGTGGCAAGGAACCAAAACTCCTTCAGGGCCAGAATGGAGAAAAAAAAATCTTGGGAGAAACCAGGCTCAGTCGGGGTGCCAGTTCTCCTCTGGCCGACGAACAAATAGTGTATGATTATGATTCTGGCAACATTACAGGTCAGAAGTCATATTAGATCAATAGATATTTGTAGAACTATTCGAAAGATTGGAGTCGTCACGCCGGGGACGGGTTTAATGAGGATGTCGTGTCGATGCAGCATTTACAGGGGGGAGTTTAATTGACACGGTCTCTACAGACACTTCAGGGATGCAATCCTCATGTCCAGGCGTAGGTCCACCATCTGGTCCGGATGCAGGAAATCCTCACAGATACCATTTCTTTCTAAAAAAGGAGCATAATTGTGAGGACACTGCCTTTTAGTATTTTTTACAGAAAGGGTAGATTTGAGATTGGCCTGTAACTGACTAATTCTGTAGGATCAAGTTGCGTTTTTTTAATAAGTGGTTTAATAATAGCCGATTTAAAAGTTTTCGGTACATATCCTAATGTCAAGGATGAATTAATGATATTAAGAAGAGAGATCTATGACCTCTGGAAGCATCTCTTTTAGTAGTTTAGTCGGTATAGGGTCGAGCATACATGTTGTTGATTTTGATGATTTAAAGAGTTTAGCCAATTCTTCTTCTCCTATAGCAGTGAATGAATGTAATTTTTCCTCAGTGACACTACAGTGACACTACAGCAGCCCGAGCTTTATCATTTGATCATCTGTATTATATCTGTTGTTTATTTGTTGGACATCAATTACATTTTTACCGTTGAATGGTTTTGATGTTTTTTTGTGTTTACTAATTCGTGGAACAGACACAGTCTCTATGTAATAATATCTAGGTGAAAGAGTCTCTATGTGCTGGGATTTATCTGACTTCTGTGACGTGAGACAGCTAGCAGGCGGTCGGGTAAGCCAGTCCATCTGCTTCCTGACCTGGGCCCCAGTTAGTCAAGGTTTAGCTCTAAGACTATGTGCCAAATTACTAGAGAGAAGAGCGGCACCATCCCAGGAAGGATGAATACCATCTTTTTTCAACAGGTCAGGTCTGCCCCAAAAGCTTTTCCAATTGTCTGTGAACCCTATGTTATTTTGCGGACACCACTTAGACAACCAGCCATTGAGTGATGATAGTCTGCTAAGTATCTCATCACTCCTTTTAACATCATCTGCCATCGTACTTGCGAGTTTACACACCTCTTTAATGTTAATTTTAGTGATTTCCGACTGGCAAAGTCGAACATCATTAGTGCCGACGTGAATAATAATCTTAGAGAATTTATGATTAGCATTAACCAACACTTTTAAATCTGCTTTGATGTCAGGCGCTCTGGCTCCCAGTAAACATGTGACTATGGTGGCTGGTGTCTCTATTTTCACGTTCCGTGTAATAGAATCGCCAATAACTAGGGCACTTTCAACAGGATTCTCAGTGGGTGCATCACTGAGTGGGGAGAACCTGTTTGATGTTCTAATCGGAACGGAAGAGTGGTTTTTTGATCCGCGACTATGCCGTCTCACCGTCACCCAGTTGCCCTGCTGCTCGAGCTCTACAGCCGGAACCGAACAATGTACAGAGTTCACTAAGCTATTCGCATCCAAAGCAGTGTCTAAAGCTGTTACATTCTCACTACCCTCAAATGAAGTCTGGATGGGTGTCTCTAATTCTGAAATCTTTTCTGTCAGCCTGACTATCTCCTTACATTTATCACATGTGAAGCCCTGTTCGCCAACGGAGAAAGATATACTAAACATGAAACATGCAGTGCAAGTGACAATGACAGGAGAAGAAGACATGGCTTACCGTATTTGTTGATTAATCCAACTTACCACAGTTGTTTGATGGAGTCTATTTACTAATCCAACTCACCACAGTTGTTTAATGAACTCAGAAAACAAGAGACCCGAGTGCAGAGATGGCAAGCTAACAGGCTAGCGAAATGCTAATGCGTGATAGTGATTTAGATTAAAAGCTAGCGATGTCAGATTTAATGCGGTAGGCAATATTAGACAATATATGGTGATGGGTAAGTTATATTTAGCAGTTTAAACAACAGGGAATGATATCAAATAAAGATTCAAAAGCAAGCAAAGCACACGCGAGCACAGCAGGCAGCAGGACAAACAGGAGGCAGACAGGAGCAATCGATCCTAAGTACAAGTTATAAGTACAAGTCATCTGCCGCTTTAAATGCTCAAGCTCTTTAAAGTCTGGTGGATTCTGATTGGCTTTCATTGCTTTAATCGTTCATCAGCAAGAAAAAAAACGTTCTGAAAGTGACTGCAACAATATTGTTTCTCTGTGCCGTTATTTGTTACAGTTGTTACAGGTGTCAACTGCTATCCTTTTATATTTAGAATGATTTTTAGAACTATATCTTTACCATTATCGTTATAGTTATTGTCCTTGGTGTAAACGGGACTTCACTTATAATACAGATTTGTTCCATTTCCTTCTATGGCTGTTCATTGGACTGCTTATGTGCAGCCCATTTTGGATTTTAACATATGACTTTAAAATAAAGTAGTAATAAAAATAATAATAAAAAAAAACTTACGAATTTCCATCTTCCTCATATGAACATGCTTACAAAAAAACATTTCACACTATATTAAAAGAATTTCCATCACATCCTACATTAATGTTTTGTAAATCAAAAATAACAGCATATTGTATTATAAACTTCATGCTTTAAGGAAGGAGAGAAAAAGAAAAATGAGAAGAAGAGAAGAAAGTAGAGAAAATGGTGGGCTTTATTTGACTCAATATAAAAACATACAAACCAAAACTACCACAAGGGGAAAAAGCACACAGTCCAGGGCAGGTGGCACTACAGAAGACGGGTATAGGACCGCTCGGGCTGGACTGGAGGATGATGCTGACGTGTCAACAGGACACGGGCAAAATCTTGGAAACTCAAACTTGGGCTCTTCTAAAAAGATAAAGACAAGACCAGAAAAAAACATGAGTGGCAGGATCCCGTCACAAAATTTGGGATGGGGGTTGCGGATTTGTGCTACTCCACTGCTCAGAAATGACTGAGATGGATCGTTTTCATTTTTATTTAAACTTGGAGAAAAAAATCCAGGTTAACTGATATTACTGATAATGCAGTTTTACAGGGGTTAAAAATAGTATTGTTTATGAAAAAAAAAAATTGTTAACCCCCCCCACTGTATTCCTTGTATAAAAGCTAATATTTAAGGCAACACTTTATTTTGATAGGCCCTGTTAGACATTTCATTGACTATAAGTAACTTTGCACCTACATGTCAACTAACTCTCATTAGAGTATTAGTAGACTCTGCGTCATATCTGCTAACACTTTATTTTGATGCTCCCCAACAGACGTTCTATTGACTATAAGTAACTCTGCAAGCAAGGGAGAGCGGGGCACAACCTAATGCGGGGTTAGTTGTAACACACATGGTTTAAAACTTTTCACACATGCCACTATGACGAAACTTAGTAAATTTACTAGTTGCTATATCAACACTGTATACAGAAAAAAATGCGCCAAAATTAAAAAAATCTTTGGAAGATATCACTAGACATTTAACCATATCAAAAGTAAATTTCTTAAGTAAATTTTGTATCTCTGTTTTTTATGTTTATTTCAAAATGAGACTAAAAATCTGATATTATTAGGGCACGAGCACCGATGGTGTGAGGACCCTATTGGAATTGCTCTGTCTATCATTCTTCTTCTCCGAAATGAATCGCATTTTTGATGGCCTAAACATGCTCAAAAACTCATGAAACTTGCACACGCGTCAAAAGTGGTGAAAATTTACGTCTGATATGGGTTTCAGAATTAGATGTGGCGAAATGGCTCGATAGAGCCACCTACATAATTTCAATTAAGCGCCGTTCGCGCTACGTTTCACGTACAAGTATGAAATTCGGCAGACACATGTAACAGCTCAATACCTACAAAAAAGTCCCTGTGTGCAAAATCTGAAAACCCAACAGGAAGTGAGATATTTTGCAGTTTTTGCCATTTCCAGACGTTGTACTTTAACAAACTACTCCTAGAGATTTAATCAGGTCAACATCATGTTTGGTCAGTCTAATCTAAAGGCCTTGGTGATGTTAAATTGTGAATATCTTGAGTTTTCGCTGAAGGGCGTGTCTGTGGCGGCCTCACAAAGTTCGATGTTTCGCCATGAAACAGGAAGTTGTTGTAACTCGGGCATACAATGTCCGATCTGCCCCAAACTTCACATGTATTATTAGAGTCTTGGCCTGAAGACATCTACATGTCAATATTCAGTTACAGGCATAGCGCCACCTGTGGGCAACAGGAAATGGCATGTTTTACACTGTGATTAACTCCTCCTAGAGATTTAACCAGAACAACAACATATTTGGTCAGTCTAATCTGCCTTTAACTTCACATGTTTGATAATAGTCCAGGCCTGAAGACATCTACATGGCAATATTCGGTTATAGTCAAAGCGCCACCTGCTGGCAGCAGGAAGTGTGGCACATCGACATGACTTTGCCATATTTCTCCTATATTTTTCCCGCTTAAATGCATGTCGCCCACTATTCGCTGTTTTCCTGAGGCCACCAGGTGGCGGTGGCCCCGGGTGCAAGGGCCCTTTCATCGTAGCTTTAATTTTAATGTTAGATCTGTTATTTAACAGATGAGATAATTCTTTAATGAACCCCAGTTGCGCAGGTGGGGCATGTTGTCACACTGCATTACAATGTGCCCCTATTAGAACTCTATTATATATTATACTTTTATGAATTCTATTGAGAAACCATGAGAAAAAGGTGAATAAAGACAATGTTCAATGTTCAGAAATTATTATTATGTTTTGAACTATGATAGTTGTGTTTTGTGATGTGTTTGTCAAACTCAAAAAATGGTTTATTTTTAATTATTAAAAAATGCCATTATTTGATATGAAAAAGTTAATAATTGTACTTTATTGACAAAATATTTTAGTTTTTCTTGTATATTTTTCTATTAGATTAGATAACATTTTAATCTGTCATTTGGTTATGTTACAATGTGCCCCTCACATGTTATAATGTACCCTACCTATGGGGCATGTTGTCACATTTCACTTCCATTCTTTCGGGGTAAATCAAGAAAAAAGTATACACTGTATTAATGAAACAAAACCACATAATTATACTAGACGTGTGAAATTAATGTGGGAAAAAATAAATACTCTGAACCCTAAGTGAATCTACACAAACTGAGAAAGTCAAAAAGCGTTAGGTTGTGCCCCGCTCTCCCCTACATGTCAACTTATTCTACTAACCCTAACCCTACCAGTCTACTAATACTCTAATGAGAGTAAAGCCAAGTTCACATTGCACGATTTTAAAAGATTTACAATAGGAAGAATCGCAGACAACTCAGTCTGGTCCGCAAACTACATTCCAGAATATGATGTGTATACATACCTGTAAAGGCATCACGTAATATATCGTTTTTTTAGAGCCCGACCAATATGGGTTTTTGGGGGCCGATGCTGATACCGATATTAGGGAGTAAAAAAAGTCTGATATCGATATATCGGCCGATATTCTTTGTGTATTATAGTACAGTACCAGTCAAAAGTTTGGACACATCCCATTGGTGTGTCCAAACTTTTGACTGGTACTTTAAATAAACAGTATATACATAATATATATACATTGTACATACATACAACAGAACAAACAAATTAAATCCAGTTGCAATTCCAACAAAACACAAAGCATAAAAACAAGGCTAAATCAAGGCTTGCATCCTATCTTTAACAATATTTTAGCAAGACTGAAACCCTCTCGACTAACTAGCACTTTACACTTTACAATAAGATTCAATTTGTTAACTCTTTTCCACGTTTCCATGTTTTCACTGTTATACGGTAGGGGGCGCTATGACATCTTCTGAACGAGTACAGAATCTCCTGATCCAAACACGTGTGAAGAAGAAGCAGAAACAAGCGATATCATATGTGAGCAGATGCATATGAAAAATAACACGATCATCAACATTAAACAGCATATAAATCAAAACTATCTAATGTTACTGAATGAAATGTCGACCTAGGACGAGCTACAGGACTGTGAAGCTTTGGGGTGTTGATGGACTCCATCTACTCCATCTGTGTTTGATCATCGCTCTGAATCTGATCTGGATGTAGTCAAAAATTTGATTTTCTCAGCTTTTTGCTCAAAATGTTGCTTTTTTTTAATGAAACTTATCCACATTCAAGTGTTGATTAAAAAAATAATGCATGAAGCTAGAATAAAACAGGCTCTGTTCTTTCTTTTGACATATTGCATGTTCAGATATTCCTACAAGATATTCTGTGGAAACTTGTGAAAATGACCAAAAATGCTGGAGGTGGCTGGCAAATTTCATGTTTACGTTCATTTAAGACATAGCCGACTATGTTTACGATGATACTCGACAAGACAGGCATTTTGACATAATTTTGTGTGAATATTCGCGCACTGTGAGACGCGTGTGTTCATATCGGTGGCATATCTGCGGCATATACACCGATGCCGATATATCTGCGACAGGCTCATATCGACCGATAAAATCAGCAGACAGATAAATCGGTCGGGCTCTACTGTTTTTATTAACTACAATATGAGAAAGTAGCCCCTACTGGGATTAAAAAAAATCTACTTATTTTGCTCATCTGGCTGTTGAAGAGAATTAGCAATTTCTCTCCAACTTTTTTCTTTCTCGACCCGGTTCTGGTACGGCTCTGATGAAACATCAAATATGCATGTGTGCTCCTGCCAAAGTTAGACTAAACTTTCCTCCATTTCTTGAGTCCAAATAGACTGAGAAGGGCCTTTTTCAGAATCGAAGCCATTGCATTGCCGATGCAGTTTTCAGTCAGAACACATTTCTCACAGCAGGATTTTGAATCGCAGACAGGTCCAGATATTTAGCATGCCAAATATTCTCTCAGATCGTGTCTTTGATAATGCACACTGCGTGATTGTCACTCGCGTGAACAAGCACTGATTTGCCTCTGATTTCGGGCATTTGTCAGCGATTTCGCAAAATCTGTCGGCGAGTGAAAATCAGGGCTGAAATCGTGCAGTTTGAACTTAGTTGACATGTAGGTTAGGGCTGCACGATTATGACAAAAATCATTATTGTTGATTATTCCCTTGAAATTGTAATTGCGCTTATTAATTACGATTGTCACAATTTACATTGAATGATGTTTTGAAAAGCTTTATGCCATTGTTTGAAGAGACGGCATGCCATATTGTTATATCAAAATAAACAAGCTAAAAACACTTCCTGAAAAACATTTATTGCTTTTCTATACCATTAAGCATCAAATGTCAAATATTGGTTTGGTTTCTTTAAATATTTTTTTTTTTTTTTTTTTAAATATGCATGGTATTATAATGCTATACTAAAACTGAAATTAAAACAACGGGGAAAAAAATTATAACCTGCAGAAACAAAAAAAACATCTTAAGCACACAGAATAAAGTAAGTGGACTTTTACGATAACGTAACAATTACATAATTGTGGCATTCTTAATTGTAATCACGATTACAAATTTGATTAATTGTGGAGCCCTAATGTAGGTGCAATGTTACTTATAGCTGTCTAAAGGGGATCATCAATATAAAGTGCAATCGTATTTACTAGCATTGAAAATGCCTTAAACATAACAGCTTGTGCATTTCATAAAATCAAACTATAATAAAAAGTAGGCTATTGTGTGATTTTATGAAAACCGCTAGTTGTGGGACCAAATTCCACCCATAGTAGGTATGCGTACATGCACTAATTTTCGACAATCCAATCCAATTCGATTTGAGATTCTGGACGTTCTGTTTATATGAACCCTAAATGTTGCAATACTATTCACATATTCGTTAAGAAAGCTGACATTTAAAGGGATAGTTCACCCAAAAATGAAAATTAGCCCATGATTTACTCATCCTCAAGTTATCTTAGATGTATATGACATTCTTCTTTCAGACGAATACAATCAGAGTTATATTAAAAAATGTCCTGGCTCTTCCAAGCTTTATAATGGCAGTGAATGGCTGTTTCTGTTTTGAAGTCCATACAAGTGCATCTAACCATCATAAAAGTAATCCACATGGCTCTGGGGGGCTAATAAAGGCCTTCTGAAGTGAAGCGATGCGTTTGTGTATCCAAAACATGGCTATTTTTCTTACAAAAACGCATCGCTTCACTTCAGAAGGCCTTTATTAACCCCCCGGAGCCGTGTGGATTACTTTTATGATGGATTGATGCACTTTTATGGACTTCAAAACAGAAACAGCCATTCACTGCCATTATAAAGCTTGGAAGAGCCAGGACATTTTTTAATACAACTCAGATATGTATTCGTCTGAAAGAATAATGTCATATACACCTAGGATGACTTGAGGGTGAGTAAATCATGGGCTAATTTTCATTTTTGGGTGAACTATCCCTTAAGCCAGAAGTGTTTTTTAGCAAATATTTGGCTGCAACCACTGACCAGTTTGTCGTTCAACATGATACATAAAAAATCATATGCATATTTGTATGATGTACAATGCATGTAAACATACGCATGATGTGCGCAAGTTTTTTTGAAATCCAAAATTCATCTAATTCAAGTGTTTACATGCTTAATGTTTTCCTGTTGATTGGATTATTTTAGGTCCACACCACCCCTATCAATCTGATCGAAATTTAATTTGGATCGGGCTCAGACAGATCGATTGAGGCGTTTACATGAAGTCTTTTCAGTCCGATTGAGCCATCAATCTGATTACTCACAGATTATTTGAGTGCATGTAAATGTAGCTAGTGTGAACTGCTGCTGTTAAAACGGGATATGAAACCATCAACCAAAAAGAGCACCACAAGAACCAAAGATACCTTTATAGACATTCAACCATGCAGAGTGATGGGAGTGGCCGATAGAGTTCCCAGCCAAGCAGGTGTACTCTCCAGAATCCTCTAAAGACACATTCCTGATCTGCAGTACCTCCATCTCCTTATCCATAGTGTTGACGCCTGCCGTCTAGAGAAAAGAACGACAGGATGAAGCCGGAGAGATCCGGGAAAACCAACCAGAGGAGAGAGAGGATGCTTTGCATAACATTTTGGAGCATGTTTTTGGGTCCTTGTTGGGCCCCTGCCCTTACTGCTCTCATGAAATAACATGGTTAAAGTTTGAAAAAGACATGGACAACAGGTTTTGACAACAAGTGTACGATTAAATATTGTAAACTGTCACTACTTTACACACTTACAGTAGGTCAATCTCAGACTAGTGAAGAGGTTTTACCTTCAAGATCCGAACGTACGGCAGTCCGTCAGGGCCGAATCTGCTGCCGTTCACCTCGATGTGCTTCAGCCACTGGATGTGTGGCTGAGAATCACTGTAGACTTTACACTCAAACTCCACGTCACTTCCCAACACTACTGTGCGGTTAGCAGGCAACCCGGCCTGAAGGACCGGCCTGTGCGGTGAACGCTCTGATCACACAAACACATTATACACAGTGTGGTTAAAATGAGCCCAATTAACATTTTTACTCTGATTAGCTTTTTTACCTCTTAAAGAATTCAAAATTGGGGTCAGCATTGTGAAAACTGGGATATTTACCAATGTCCATTAAACGCTAATCTCAGAACCTGCAGGGAGCGGTCCATTTAACATGCAGACTAGAAACTCATTATAATTGCTGTAATCTGGCAAAAATGAGTGGAAATGTTTTTTGAAGAAACAGCCCAACTCTCAGGCCTACTGACCAAAAGGGGGCGAATACAGACAATCTGCCACTGGTTCTCATTGTGAGCAATGGAGTAAGTTGGTATGCTCTGCACATCACACAGTCCAAAAGTACGACTTAAGAGTGTTTTGTGTGTGAGTGTAGGACAGCAGTAAATTGTTGCTGGAGTGATCAGAATTACACAACGAAAGCACACTGACATGAACACAACAAAACTTATGATTAACACTAAGAAACTCAGGATGACAATGACATGTTAATGATGGTGGAAGCAAAAGGGTATTGATCATCATTTTAATTGTGAATGTTGACTGTACAATTTAGCTCAGGGGTCGGCAACCTTATCGCATGTGTGTTAACTCACTTTAATATTATTTAAAGCTCCTAACTTAATAAAACAGGCTGTACACTTATATTGCCAAAAGTTTTGGGACGCCTGCCTTTACATGCACATGAACTTTAATGACATCCCATTCATAATCCGTAGGGTTTAATATGGAGTTTCCACAAGGCTTAGGAGTGTGTTTATGGAAATTTTTGACCATTCTCCTAGAACCGCATTTGTGAGGTCAGGCACTGATGTTGGACGAGAAGGCCTGGCTCGCAGTCTCCGCTCTAATTCATCCCAAAGGTGTTCTATCAGGTTGAGGTCAGGACTCTGTGCAGGCCAGTCAAGTTCCTCCACACCAAACTCGCTCATCCATGTCTTTATGGACCTTGCTTTGTGCACTGGTGCGCAGTCATGTTGGAACAGGAAGGGGCCATCCCCAAGCTGTTCCCACAAAGTTGGGAGCATGAAATTGTCCAAAATGTCTTGGTATGCTGAAGCATTAAGACTTCTGCGCACTGTGCACCTCAGCATGTGCTGACCCCGCTCTGTGATTTTACGTGGCCTATCACTTCGTGGCTGAGTTGCTGTTGTTCCCAATTGCTTCCACTTTGTTATAATACCACTAACAGTTGACCGAGGAATATTTAGTAGTGAGGAAATTTCACGAATGGACTTATTGCACGGGTGGCAACCTATCACGGTACCACGCTTGAATTCACTGAGCTCCAGAGAGTGACCCATTCTTTCACAAATGTTTGTAGAAGCGTCTGCATGCCTAGTGCTTGATTTTATACACCTGTGGCCATGGAAGTGATTGGAACACCTGAATTCAATGATTTGGAGGGGTGTCCCAATACTTTTGGCAATATAGTGTATGTCTGTGTGCAGGTTTGAGGGACTTTATTTGAGCTGCTGATGCCTGATTTAGCTTGTATACATTTTGGGTATTGCTGAAGATAAATAGATAAAGCTTAGCATTAAATAATTTTAAATTTTCTGTTGTGCGACAAAACTAAACTTTTCTCAACAACTCTGTGGCTGCACGGGAATGTTGCAACCTAGGTTCATTGGAAATATGGGCTCCCATTTACATTTCACAACAAAAACGCCTATAACAGGTATAATGACCTTGACGAAAATCACGCACATTGCAATTACAACCTCTGAATGTCTCGAGGACTTGATGGCATAAATGTATGAGTGTCTTGTGTGTGAGTGACAAATTCCAATGGTGTGTATGGCGCAAATTATGTCACAGTGGCCTCTGTCTACATGGGTTCACTGATTGGCTGATGTGATTGATACCTTCATTAATAAATCAGTGCAACATAATAAAGGCATCAATTAAGTCCATTAAGTCAGCCAATCAGTGTTTGAAATGAATGACCTTATTCCAATTACTCTAACCTCATTTTGAGCCACTAACCACGTCTCTAACTCTAACATGTCTAAATCCACTGCCTCATGGAAACATTTAATATTTGCAATGGATCTTTTAACACGCACCATCAACAGAGTACATGCGCATGTCCTTGAAGATGACATTTACATCAAACTAACTTTTAATATGCAAGAAAAGAAAAGAAATATGACTGACCGACTACATCCAGCTGGTAGGTGTGACTGATGCTGCCATATTTGTTTTCCACCAGGCAGGTGTAGTTGCCTTTGTCTGACGGTACCACCGACTCCATTATGATGGTCCACATGTGCTCTCGAACCTGTGCAGTAACACAACAAACTTACATACTACAGAAAAACACATGTCTGCTAAACAACATGGATCTCTACAGTGCAGCTAAATTAGGATGTAAGTGACTCCCGGTTTTGCCTCTCATTGGACAAACTTATAGCTCGCCCACAAATAAACGTACAACGTAGTGATTTTCCAATTTGCCAATCGTGGAGAGTGTTCATGGTGCTTTTTTCACAGAATAAAATCTCAATATTGCTTCTCTTTGACTTCTTCAAGATTCACCTTTAAGTTGCATTTTTAAAAAAAAAGGTTGGAATTACATGAGGGCTAGTTAATAATGACAGTGTTTTATTTTTTGGTGATGTATTTCTTTAAGCCATATATTTCATTTGCAATAAAATATTTTCAATATTTTGAAAAACATTGAAAGCAGCATGCCATAAATTAAGCGAAAATGCCAGGTCTGATCGAGAGTATGAAGCATGCTTTAGTTGCCTGTGGTCTCTAGTTGCCCTCACCTTGAAGCCTCCTATTCGCTGGTCTCTCTTAAACTCTTTGCCGTTCTTGAGCCACTTGAGTGTTGGTGTAGGGTTACCGTTGGCCTGGCAACGGAACTTGACAGTTTTGCTGGCGGGAACCTGGTGGAGCTTCTTCTCCATCTTATCAGGTTGAGCCCAAACAGGAGCCATTGCTGAGGAACAGATAGAAAGTACAGAAAATAATATGGGGAAAAATTAAAAAGGTCATTCGAAACTATTGTTTCAAAACTAAATGAAACTACAATGTGAACAATATCAAGAACAATCTTAGAACAGTAATCCAAAGCAACAATAAGAGTACAGAGTTCCAGGAGAGTGATTGTACTAAAGCCAAGTTCACATTGCACGATTTTCAAAGTCGTCAGATCACTGTTCTTTTCACACTGCACTACTATCTGGGGATCTCCACGATGGATCAGTGACAGGAAGTTACATATTGCATGACTTTACAATATAGGAAGAATCACTGGCAAGTTTGTCTGGTCCGCAAACTACATTTCACCACCAAACACACGCGAGAAGTGATAAGGAAATAACGCAAGACCACATGTGAGACCAGAGATATTAAAAATGGTAGCAAGCAAGAAGCTTGCGATCCAAATTGTCTGTGTACTGATTTGCAGCGAAAAGGAAAAAAAGATTATAAAGGAGGAAATGGTTGGGGTGATGCGGGAAGCAAGGATTGTGCTCTGCAAAGAGAGTTGGAGATAAATATTCTGGTCTATAACTCCTCCCCGAACTTCCCACTGCCCTGTATCTTGCTCTCTCATTGGCTGTAGGTCATCGCCGATGTAATTTTAAGTCAGAACACATTTCACACAGCAGGATTTTGAATCGCAGACAGGTCCAAATATTCAGCATGCCAAATATCTCACGAGCATCTGCGACGCATCGTCGATTCTCTCAGATCGCGCCTTAGATAATGTACATAATGCGTGAACGAGCACCGATTTGCCTCCAATTTCGGGAATTTGTCGGCGATTTTGCAAAATCTGTTGGCGAGTAAAATTAGGCTAAAATCACGCAGTGTGAACTCGGCATAAGGTGACCGTAGATCAAAGTGTGCAAGATTTGGCTGTTGGTTAATGGTTTCGCTCCTTTTGACTGGCTTGATAGTGCCCTTGGGACTCAAAGACTAATCCATCAAAAGACATGGAGACTTTCAGTCTAATAAACTAAAGCTCGGCACATTCCACAGGAAGGCTGTGGTTTATAAAACAAAAATGTGCACTATTTCCTGTTATAATTCCTGCTTTGAAGGACAGTTTTGTTCCTCATTGACATTTGCATATATTTGAGTGAGAGTTTCGAGCACAGTGAGAGCAGGAGTGACTCACGAAGCAGCTTCTGGTCATTTGATAGCCTGGCCTCCTCTGAGGAAGACTCATCTTCATCATCTTCTGAAGAAATCAGATCTGACCAAGAACAGAAAATCAGGTTATGTTTTTGTTGTTTTTGTGAACAATACAAACGTCAACCGATCAGCAATTTTGTATTCAATTTGTTTCTCACCAGTAACATTGACATTGAAGTAATCTGTATGGTTGCTGTTGGGTCCCTGAGCAAAGCAAGCATACAGACCAGAGTCGGCCGGCTCTACGGATTCAATCTCCATCTGGTCGTTGCGCAGACGGGTGTGCTCTCCGTCAACCAGTGGAACATGGTCCTTAGTCCAGGTCACTTCCTGTGTCTCCTCTTTACCTTTACAGCTCAGCTCCAGTTTATCCCCCGGATACAGAGTGAACGGTGTGTGCTCAACCAGGGCTACCACTAAGAACAGGATGAAAAAAATTTGTTATGTTAAGTTATAATATCATTTGAATTCCTGAAAATAATGTTCTTAAAAATAATCATCATAAAGAATTCTAAAGTTCCTATCCAAAAATTAGAAACCAAACTTCTTCTGATCTTAAATCAAAGACTAATCCATCAAAAGAAATTAAGATTTTAATGAACAAAAGTCTTGCAGATTCAAGCAAGATGGCTGTGGTTTATTAGGCAAAAAAAATCCTGTTATAGTTCCTGCTTTAAAGGACTATCCTAACAATTTTTTAAGGAATGGATACTGTTATTGACATTTGCAGGTTCTGAGAGAGGAGGGGTGACTCACAACATAATTTCTGGATACTTGGCATTAGTCAGTGAACAGCGTGGGCTTGACCAGGGCTACCACTAAAAACAGGATGTAAAAATGTAGTTATAATTAGGGATGTTAAAATTCAAGCTTGAAATTTAAATTGCTTCAAAAGTCTAAATATTAGAAAAGCAACTTCAAGGGGGTTTGTTTTGAAGGATATTTTACTCTTCAGTATCTGTTTTCTCATTTCCTGTTTTCTTGGTTTCCTAGATCTCAGAGGCTGTGTCCGAGAAATCGCGTACTCTCGAGTAGTACTTACTTTGAATAAGTAATTACTTCACAACCGCTAAAAAAGTATGTTCTATATAGTATGAATGTGTATAGTATAAATGTAATCTGGACGTACTACATTCGCCATGTTGTCAGTATCACATGATCTTCAGCGTCAGTTTCAATCACTGTCATTCATAAATCCTCTCCCGTGGCCTCATGGGATAGTAAAGTGTCCATTGTATGCACACTTCAGAATCTCGCCGGATGGAGTAGGTCATCCGGGTACTTTTTGCCTGCTCATTTATGAGTACTGTGAATTCAGACATACTTTTGTCACATACTGTTTTTCACCTACTATATAGCAGGAAAGTATGTGATTTTGGATGAGTGTGTTCTAAATGGTTGCCATAGTTACTCATTACATTCACCTGTTTCTTATTTAGTTACTTGTTTACTCTGTATATGTAGCCCTGTGTACGAGTCCTTTTTTGGTTGTCTTTGTCTTATTGTCTGTTTTTCCAAAGCTGGTTTGGTGCTGTAGGATTATCAATGTCTTCATCTTGGATTATTTCCTTGTTTTTGTTTAATAAATCTTAATGATATTTTTATGATTGTGATTAGGTTAGCAAATCACAACAGAAGTCATATATAAAGAAATCTTGCTACTGCAAAATAAAAAATAAAAAAAGCCTGTTTAATTTCAGGTTAGACAGATGAAAACGATCACACCTGATTTTGTTGAAAGAAACGTACCCATATTACACACATTACACATATGTGTGTAATATGTGCTAAATTGTGAATAAAAAAAAAAGAAAAAAAAGAAACGTACCCACATCTTGTGTCGCTGATATGCCCTGGGACTGAAGACCCTGAGTTAGGAGTACTGAGATCAGCAGCAACATGGTCTTCATCATCATCATCCTCATCAAGGATTCTCTCTGCATCCAGCTAGTATCTCATTTCACAGATAGTTTGTTTCTGTATTGTTTATATATAAAAATGCAGATACAATGTAAAGTATTTGCTCTGGCTCTTGTTTTAAACGATTGTGTTCCGTTATTATGCTTGTCTTTGTCATCTGTTGACGTTGTACAAGCAGAATATGGCGGTTGGTCATTGTTGTATTTGTATTTGCCCTCCCCCACTGTGATTGGACGACTGGGTAAAAAGTGACAGTGATGAACGCTGCGTTTTACTCAAAGTTGAACATTCTTCAACTCTCGGCAGCCGGTAAAAAACGCCGCGCGATCAGCGCTTGAGCATGAAATAGATGCTTAGCGCCTCTTTATGCTCATGGCGTTCTAAAAATGTGTCGCTCCCAATTGGAAAAATATGCCAGCCGCTTGAAAAAACGCTTTGGTGGACACACGGCCTTATGCTTGAATGTTGAAAAAACATTATTTTTCTCATGCTCTCCATTGTTGCAGCACCTCTTTTCCCAGTCTATCAGTAACACTCTGTTTAGTTTCGTGTCTCTATGAAGCCCCTCCTTCTGAAAAGCGTAATGTGTTCTGATTGGTTGGCTGGACCAGAGTGTTGTGATTGGTCAAGCACTTTGAGCGTGTTTGGGAAATGTCCAGTCCCTTACCATAACCGTGAGTTTCAACACACTACGGCTGAATCCGAAATCGCCCCCTATAGCCTTAAATAGAGCACTATTTGAGGGGACAGCCATTTGCAGTGGTGTCCGAAACCATAGTGAACGTTATTGAGTGCACTCATTCTATCCCACATTGCACCGCAATAACGAGTGTGCAGCCGATGTACACACAGTGGCTGTCCGAATTCGCTCACTTGTTTTCATTCACTCCTTCAAGTGAACTGTATTAGTGGACTAAAGTAGGGAATAGTGATTGAGGGTTTAGGGGGCGATTTTCTGCTTATGGCTTGGGGTGGGAATTATTTAAATGAGGAATATTGTGATGTGTTCGTTCCTGGAAGAAAACTCAAGACTATAATGGAGGCATTTCAGTGAGTTCAGAGATCTGATATAGAGAATAACTCCCGCTGGAGGGACTTTGTGCTTTGCAGAGCTTTTTCATGCTCAAACAGCAACATTACTATGAAATTCCAAAGCTGCCAAAATTAAAAAATAAATAAATAAATACATAAATAAATATACAAAGAAATGTAAAAATGCAAAAATAAATAAATAAATATATAAATAAATATACATAGAAAATCAAAAAAAAAAAAATTAATTATTTATACATTTATTTCCTTATTTATGTATATATTTATTTTTTCCACATTTATTTATTCTTTTATTTATTTCTACATTTATTCATTTCTATTTTTATTTATTTCAACATTTATTCATTTCTACATTTATTTATTTCTACATTTATTCATTTCTACATTTATTTATTTCTACATTTATTCATTTCTATTTTTATTTATTTCAACATTTATTCATTTCTACATTTATTTATTTCTACATTTCTTTATTTTTACATTTATGTATTTCTACATTTCTTTATTTTACATTTATGTATTTTTACATTTCTTCGTCCGTAGGGTAATGAGGAGGGCGTGGTTTACCTCAGACATAGCAATCGAGCTCAGAGTAGGCGAGGGCGAAGCATTGAGGCCACAGTGACACCTTGTGGTGTGGCCGAAATACAATAAGTATAGCCTACTGACGTTGATACTGTCTGTGATGAATGACTTGGATAGGTATATGGCCAAAATCTTAAATCTTACTGTGTGACATGGATAGGCTACTCTTTATTCCGGACATGGCCGTAGAACATCGTCTGGTCTGGATTTGTAAAATGTCCTAGGCTAACAAACATGAACAGCAACATCTTCAACAAATCTGATAACAGGGACTCTGAAATGGAAGCGCTTGATATTTTCCATTACCGGTCAGAACACACGGAAAGGAAGCAGCGCACATATAGGTAACAGTGAAGTCGACGCAAGCATATTGATCAATGCATTTGAAACGAGACCACAAATTCACTTCACATTTATATTTTCTATTTGCACATGCACAACATGTGACAAACGCTTAAAATACAACGCATATTTCAAAGATCCAAAATAGAATGAGGTGTCGGTTACAGTAGAACATTTTATCGCGTTGCGTCACTTCACGTGTGGACAGTCACAGCATCACTGAGTATAATGGGTTTTTCTTGGTGTGGTCTTATTATTAATCACACGTCTTAGGCTAAGTTATCAACTGGAAATATCCAGAATTAGATCAATAAATGTGCCCATGGAAACGGAGCTGGTGAAACAGACACGCCATGCATTAAACATACACAGATGCATCATCCTCTTTCAAACAGCACCTGTCACGTGCCCTCATATTTTTGAGGAAACATAACTTTTAGTTTCGGTACTGTCAGTTTACAGTTAGCCCGTTAGGCTAATTTATGTGTATCTTTATGCCTACCATGCATATTAGACCAACGCCAAGCTTTGACAGGCGCACTGAGTGTACGGGTTTACTTTACATGAATTTAACTTTATAGGCCTATTTCATATAGTTTATTTTATTTTGGCCAGTATGACGATGATAATAACAATAGCCTAATAATAATAATAAGAAAGAAAGAAAGAGAAAGAAAGAAAAGAGAAGTGATTTCAAAGACTGGGATGGGATGGATACAAAAATATTTTCTTGGTTTTCTTGTATTTTTCTCACCTGTTCTTTTGACATTTATTGATAATGAACTTCATGCTATATAGGGAATATAACACCCGTGAGTCGTGCCTAAAGCCTAAAGGGTGCGATTTGTAAATAATAATGATAATAATAATAATAATAATAATAATTAAAATTAAAAAGTTATGTAGCCTATAGCCTATATATATATATTTTTTTTTTTTTACTGTTTTTGCCAGTTTTTAGGCTACAGAAAAATTAACAATAAATAATTTGATTTGATCTTTGAAGTAGCCTATTAGATAGAGATAGCTTCGATATTTGATCACTATGATGATACTTGGTTACAATGACTAAAAATTTTTTTCTGAAAAGAATAACGAGATACAAACCTGTAAATATTCAATTGACTTCTCTGAAATTCAAAACAAAATATTAATGCATTCGTAGTTTCCATTTCTGAATAGTTGCTATGGTCACGCAGGTTTGTGCATTAAACTCATGGCCCCGAGAAATAGCCTATCAACAATTATGTTGTTCCCCCGAACATGACCCCTCTCTGCCACCTTTTTGAACATTTGGTCATGTATTTATTTATTTATTTAAATAACACATAGGCCTAAATAGAAATGATCACAGAAACAAATCTACAGCTGAACCGCTACAACACGTCGTGTTGTTTTCGATTCGGCGTATTTGTAGGAATCAAAGGAATGGATTGAACTCACTCGTTAAGACAGTGACTTGCTGCCACCTGCTGTCTGTTTTAGTTTCATAATAAACGTATCACTTCATTGATTCCATCATGTCATATTTCTGTCTTCAAAATGTAAAACACTTATTTCACAATATTTGTATGCACTTGTAGGCTAATTGCTGTGGAAATGCACTAATGTCTCTTTTGTATTGATGGCTCTGATGAAGCTCTGATTGGATTTTACTGGTAGGCTAACTGCCCTACAGCCTTATCATCTAACTGAATTTATCGTTTGGGATTAACGTTACGTTCATACATTTGATAAGGGTGCCCCTGGACATCAGTTTATGGGGGTAGGCTAAAGACTACCACCGCTTAATAGAAAATAAGTTTGTTTCTGTTGCTGTCAGTATTGTTTTTGGAAGTTACATTAAAATGCAGTTAGCTCAAAAATATGAGGGCACGTGACAGGTGCTGTTTGAAAGAGGATGATGCATCTGTGTATGTTTAATACATGGCGTGTCTGTTTCACCAGCTCCGTTTCCATGGGCACATTTGATTGATCTAATTCTGGATATTTCCAGTTGATAACTTAGCCTAAGACGTGTGATTAATAATAAGACCACACCAAGAAAAACCCATTATACTCAGTGATGCTGTGACTGTCCACACGTGAAGTGACGCAACGCGATAAAATGTTCTACTGTAACCGACACCTCATTCTATTTTGGATCTTTGAAATATGCGTTGTATTTTAAGCGTTTGTCACATGTTGTGCATGTGCAAATAGGAAATATAAATGTGAAGTGAATTTGTGGTCTCGTTTCAAATGCATTGATCAATATGCTTGCGTCGACTTCACTGTAGCCTATATGTGCGCTGCTTCCTTTCCGTGTGTTCTGACCGGTAATGGAAAATATCAAGCGCTTCCATTTCAGAGTCCCTGTTATCAGATTTGTTGAAGATGTTGCTGTTCATGTTTGTTAGCCTAGGACATTTTACAAATCCAGACCAGACGATGTTCTACGGCCATGTCCAGAATAAAGAGTAGCCTATCCATGTCACACAGTAAGATTTAAGATCTTACCTATCCAAGTCATTCATCACAGACAGTATCAACGTCAGTAGGCTATACTTATTGTATTTCGGCCACACCACAAGGTGTCACTGTGGCCTCAATGCTTCGCCCTCGCCTACTCTGAGCTCGATTGCTATGTCTGAGGTAAACCACGCCCTCCTCATTACCCTACGGACGAAGAAATGTAAAAATACATAAATGTAAAAATAAATAAATGTATAAATAAATAAATGTAGAAATGAATAAATGTGGAAATAAATAAATGTAGAAATAAATAAAAGAATAAATAAATAAATGTGGAAAAAAATAAATGAGGAAATAAATGTATAAATAATTATTTATTTTTTTGCTTTTCTATGTATATTTATTTATATATTTATTTATTTATTTTTGCTTTTTTACATTTCTTTGTATATTTATTTATGCATTTATTTATTTTTAATTTTGGCAGCTTTGGAATTCCATACATTACACACTTAAGAATGTTGAAAATGTAAATAATATGCATAATATGATCATCTTCTCTTTAGAGTAACATGCACTTAATATCCTTTTGGGAATAGAAACTGTATGGTTACTGGAAGGAAATAAAATCACAATATAGAAGGCTTAGTTTATGACCAAATTACTTGGCTAATGTAAATGTTAGAATTTTTTTAATTTCCTGTTTACACAAACTATTTCTAAGTAAAGCTGGCCCACCAAGAGTCGCTAGACTGCCAGTACATCCGGAGGCTATTAGGGCCAGGGTGATGAACACTTTCCTGTTCATTCTGGGAAAAGTGACTCATGCTGAAAAAACTAAAACATGCCCTTTTGAGTGTGAGTGTCAGGGCAAATAAATACAAGGTAAATAAGAACAATCAAAGAACATTGCTAAATAAATAAAAATTATGTAAACTGGAGGAAGTTTGTCAGCTGACCGATCTGATGGATTTGTGATATACTGGATAATTAATTAGAGCAACAATAAATAAAGCAACAGTTTAAACACACACTGCAAACAGTGTGTTTTTTCATGTCGTGTATCATCGCTAGTACTGTATTATTATCCACAGATTTCAAACCTTCCTCAAATGTGTCAAGTTGTTGGAAATGCACAAAATAGGACATAAAAAAATTATTATACAAGCAGTTTTTATGACCTCATATTAATATCTACTTTGTATGTACTTTCAAAAAACAATTGTCAAGCTGAAAGGTACATTTACGACATTTCTCTTTATACATAACATAACATAACATACTCCATCTCTTCCCAAAAGGCAAGCGTTGTTTATAAAACCATTAGGACACTAATATTATTCAAATTCAATAAAACAGAAAAGCATGTGTATTATATTACAAACCAACATAAGAGTCCATTTGCGTACTCACCTTTTTCTTTCTGGAAAAAAGACAATCCCAGCTCAGGTTCAGATGTTCATAAAATAACTGGCTCCCAAATAGACGTGCTCGTCCTGAAGATTATGTTAAGATTATTTTGTCACACTTATGGCTAACACCCTATTTCCCATCGAGTGTGTCACGACTCACCGTGGTAACGTTTACTGAATATCAGTTTATGTTTACTGCATGTGAAAGGAGGGTAGAGAGAGAGAGAGAGAGAGAGAGAGAGAGAGAGAGAGAGAGAGAACTTTTACGAGAATAGCAATTTCAGTTGGCAGGCCGAAGTCAGCAGTGGGCAGAAAGACCTGACTCACCCTCACCAAATGTTGGGCCCCGGACCCCGGACCCCGGCCACAGAACCAAGGGGTGTGTGGGCCCCTCACCACACAAAAACTTCTGGGAGCCCTATCAGCTTCGAGTGTATACAGAACGAGCCAATGCACATTGGCGTGCAAGATTTGCATCTCGCACTCTGTGTAAATACGGAAGCGGATGCAGCGCACATTTGTCATACACTTCAGAGCTGAATGAGTTCGCTGTTGAAGAGTGTTCTGGTTATAAACAGAGAGAGCGAGAGAAGAAGAAGCTCAAGTGCTGGTGTGAAGGCACATTCAGCAAAGACCGCATCTCACTGCAGAGAAAGTCAAAACAACTGCTGTTTTCACAGCAATCTTTGTTGGTTCGGTGGGGCGATCCTTTTTCAGTGAGTGCAAAACACAGGCTGCACTATTTCCTGTGTTTTTTCCAAGGCCATCTCCCTGAGTGCTTCAGCACGCTTTAAGAGCTTTTTTTCCCCTAAAAGAGTACATGGGTGTGACACTGCGTCTTTTTCAAGATGGCATTCCATCCGTGCGTTTCTGGATGCAGTCGTTCCCTGTCACCAGCGGACGGTCACAATCGTTGTCTTACGTGTTTGGGCATTCAGCACGTTGAGGCAGCGTTTGTGGATAGTTCATGTACCCACTGCGGGAACATGACTATCTCGGCGTTGAGGTCGAGAATCACCTACCTTCGGGAAGGCGGAGTCCCCTTACCTATGCCCCAATCTAGCGCTATTCCTGCTGGCCAGCAGAATAGGGCTACTTCGGCGAATAGCCAGAGTGACCTGAGGATCACGGTTAGGGCTACCCCGCCGAGGCAAACTCCGTGGGCCCCTAATCCCTCTGTAGCGCCGCTGCCGGTGGAGTTACCGAGAGAGCTCACTGGCTCCTCCCATGGGCGTCCAGCAGTGTCTTTCGGGGCTCCGGCACGATGACAGGAAGTCGATCACTGCATCGGAGGGGGAGCTTCAATCTTCTGGGGATGAAGACTCGCCTGCGTTGCCTCCCTCTGGGAGAGTAGCGTTGCCCGAGACGGATCCAGAGTTGACAGCTATGCTTTTATGCTTTATGCCCTGCATGCCATGGCGTTGCTCCAGGTGCACCAAGCCCAGGTACTCATGGACATGCATGAGGGTAGAGTTTTTGAAGGAGCCCTGGGCGGCAACTGCCCTCGCCCTCCGGGTGACGAAAGTCACCGCCTGTTCGATTGGTCAGGCGATATCCACCATGGTGGTCCAGGAGCGACATCTCTGGCTCAACCTGGCAGACATGAGGGAGGCCGATAAATATCGGTTCCTGGACTCACCCGTTTCCCAGGTTGGGCTATTCGGCAACGCAGTCGAGAGCTGCCCAGAAGCAGACGGAGGCCATCAAACACATCCTGTCCCGGCGGGCCGCTGTTGCCTCCACCCACCCGCCCGCCGGATGCAGATCCTCCGCCTGCTCATCGCAGAGGGCGTCCCCCTGCCGCCGTCCTCGCTCCCGCTAAAGCCCAGCAGCAGCCTCTATCGGGGCAACAGCGTGGAGAAGCAGCAAGCAGAAGAACAAGCGACCCTGAGATTGGCCATCCAGAGATGGAGGGGACAGCTCTTCGGGAGATGGTGACCGCACCTCCTTGCCAGACTCCCTCCTTCTGTGGTGCCATTGGTCCCGCTTGCTCGGTCGCTGGAACCTATTCGTTGAGTGGTGCTCTTCTCGACGAGAAAGACCCCCGAAGATGTTCGGTCAGCTCTGTGCTCTCCTTCCTGCAAGATGGGCTGGAGCAAAGGCTGTCTCCCTCCACCCTCAAAGTGTATGTTGCTGCTATCGCCGCACATCACGATGCAGTTGATGGTAAGTCCTTGGGGAAGCATGATCTGATCGTCAGGTTCCTGAAGGGAGCGAGGAGATTAAGTCCGCCTAGCTCTCACTCCATACCCTCTTGGGACTTGTCTCTGGTGCTGACGGCACTGCAGAGAGCACCCTTTGAACCTTTGCAGTAAGCGGAGTTGAAAATCTTGTCTTGGAAGACAGTGTTCCTGACTGCATTGGCTTCCATTAAGAGGGTAGGGGACCTGCAGGCATTTTCGGTCGACAAATCGTGCCTAGAGTTTGGGCTGGCTAACTCTCAGGTGGTCCTGAGACCCCGGCCCGGATATGTGCCCAAGGTTCCCACCAGTCCCTTCAGGGACCAGGTGGTGGACCTGCAAGCGCTGCCCTTGGAGGAGGCAGAACCAGCCCTGGCTTTTCTCTGTCCTGTCCGCGCTCTGTGGTTATACGTGGACAGAATGCAAAGCTTCAGGACCTCAGAACAGCTCTTCATCTGTTACAGAGGCCAGCAGAAGGGAAAGGCTGTCTCCAAGCAGAGGATGGCGCACTGGATAGTGGATGCCATCGCCTTGGCGTACCAAACCCAGGGCATGCCTTGCCCGCTTGGGTTAAGAGCACACTCCACGTGTTGCCACTTTCTGGGCGCTGGTTTCTTCCTGTGTGATCGCTTTAACCAGCCAGTAACACCGAAGTGCCCATTCTAAGTGTCAGCTTGCTGCGCCATTCACCTCCCGATGGACCGCATAAGTGCGCTTTATTGCTCCAGTAAGTTCGCCGGTTAGGCGAACCCTGTTGAGTTCCTCCACCACCATACGGCCGTCAGATGTGGTGGAGCATCTGACGCCAGGCCCAGTAGTGTAAGTGCACCCCAGAGCTGCACCCCCTGCTGAGCTAGGTGCCATATGTTGTGACCCCTATGTATCCCACATGTGTATTCTTCAACGGTATGGCTCCCTACGGCGAGCCCGTGTCTTTCCCTTGGCAGAGTCCGCTATGTGTTTGTCCATATGTGTATCTTCCACATGATACCTCCCTTCGGGTAGGATGTGGACTTCGCAGCGTCCCCTCGGGGCACGCTTTCCCAGCATTATCCAATAGTCTGCTGAGTGGGTCATGCGGAACAGCAGCGGTGACTCTCTTTGCGTAAGTTTCCGCACCAACAGAAGGGGGTCTGTGAGGCTTACGCAAAGCGCTGGAATTGGCAAAAGCCACTTTTTTTCCCCACAGGGATCCCAATACGTCGGTGACACTGACATAACGTTAAACGTGACCGACTGAAAGGGAAGGTCTCAGTTGCGTATGTAACCCTCGTTCCCTGAAGGAGGGAACGGAGACGTTACGTCCCATCGCCACTGTAACAAATTAGCTCAAAGGGGAAATATTAATAATTAATCATAACTCGTTTGGATCAGTTAACCGAATTAACAATGTAACTGAATTAATATTACAATCAAATAATCTGTTCGTCCAGCGAACATTCAGTACTGATTGTCTATCAGGGGTTTACAGCTTTAACTACACAGCGAATTTGTATATCGTACGTTACTTGCATTTGCCTGAGCTTTTTGAAGAGTGTCCGCATACAGTCGCAGGAGAAAGTCTTGATAGTTCGGTCCGATGGTTTTGCAGTTGCAGTCGATTCCTTCTGTGTTGAAAGAAGGAACGATGGTGAACTTGCAGAGACTCTGTGATGGTCGAAGAAGGTCCACATGGTTTGATGTGGACGGTGAGGTCTCACGCGAACAGCGTTCGGGAATGGAATGCCAGCGAGTACTCCGTCTAACCCCAGAGAGAACTTTGTGTTGGCCTTTTAAGTTCCAGAGGCCACACCTTTGAGTTTTGGCTTGACCAATGAGGAAGGTGGACTTCTCAGCAGGAGAATTCCTTTGTTTTGAACAAAGGGGTGACTCATTCGCATTGAAAATGTGTGTTCATTTGTATTCTGATAAATAAAATGAACACACTGCATTCTATAAGAAAGTGATGTCCACCAAAGTGTGAGTCATTAAATGAGGAATATTTTGATAGGAGACACCAGCTAGATGGGCTAACATTAACTAGTGGTTCTATCATCAAGCATGCATAACACTATACAATATGAAAAGACAATATACACAATCAGTAATGATACACAAAATTTACTGGGGAAAATGCATGTTCCTTCATTTAACAGATTGTCAATGAATTAGTGAATAGAATTCCATTTCTATAGGGGGTTGAGTGTCTGTTGGTTGTACTGTTCTCTTGTTTGAGAAAACTCAGCCTAAGTGTCTTTGAAATGCATGAATTAGCATCGGGGTGCCAATTCACAGTGGGGCAACTAGCCATCACGGAGCCTGTCAGGGTCCGTAAGGAGATTAAATTGTAATGATTGTGTGTTTGATCAGTCCAGCTGCTACACCATGGTTGCTGTACCATCGCTGTGAACGAGTCACGACTCAGCTCTTCAGTGAAAAACAAATGTGCGCTGCATCTGCTTCCGTATTTATACCTGCGCTGTGGGCGGAGCACGAGATGCAAATCTCGCACGCCAATGTGCATTGGCTCGTTCTGTATACACTCGAAGCTGATAGGGCTCCCAGAAGTGATCCCAATACGTCGGTGATGTCAACGTAACGTCTCCTTTCCCTCCTTCAGGGAACGAGGATTACATACGTAACCGAGACGTTTTCAGGTACAGAAATAAAGTAAAATTGTAAAATAACACTGCATATTCTTCACTGTATAAATTAAATGCATATATTATTATTACATTGAGACGTAGCTAAATTCTACTGTACAACAGTAATATATTTCTGTCACAATTACTTCAAGGTAAACCAAACTTTTATTTTGACAGGTTGCCGTGAAGAACCTTTGAGTTTCTGTGTGTTTATGATATGACGATAGTTTTTCTCAAATAAAAACGGTAAAATGGTCACGAAGTGACTCTAGAGATGAAGTTCATGCATTCATGTTCTCATATAGTGAGGCAGCAGAGGCTGAAAACACTGTGAGCGTCATGCGTGCTTCAGTGTGTGTGAAATGAAACCGTGTGTCTGTGCCATTCATTAACACAGAGACATGCAGAACATGCAGGATTCATATTTAAGTAGTCTTTTTGCGGCTTAATATTCACACACACTAGTCTATATCGCAATTAATTTAAAGGGATAGTTCATCCAAAAATTAAAATTAGCCCATGATTTACTCACCCTCAAGTTATCCTAGGTGTATATGACATTCTTCTTTCAGACGAATACAATCAGAGTTATATTAAAAAATGTCCTGGCTCTTCCAAGCTTTATAATGGCAGTGAAAGGGTAGTTCTGTTTTGAAGTCCATAAAAGTGCATCCATCCATCATTAAAGTGCTCCACACGGCCCCGGGGGGTTAATAAAGGCCTTCTGAAGCGAAGCCATGCATTTGTGTAAGAAAAATATCCATATTTAAAACTTTATAAACTAAAATAACTAGCTTCCGGCGTTCAGCCGTACGCAAGTCGACTTACGGCAAAAGAGTAACCCCTGACGCGATGAACAGGAGCATCGCAAGCTTTGACGCCTCTCGTGGATAGGGCTGGGCAACAAACTCAAGCCCCTCTTCTCTTATATCGAAATCCTCTGGCATTTCTCTTAAAAAATTCTCGTTTTAGACTTCTAATTCATGACCGGTGTTTTGTTTTGCTCTATCCTCTGCACTTCCGCGTACTGACCTACTTTTTATTTATTCATTAAAACTGACAAATTCCGTGACATTCCACGTTATACAGTAAATTAAGCCGTTTTTATGACTTGATTCCGCGTTTTACGCATCAAATCATAGAACCCTATACATATTAATCCTTATGAAAGTTACAAAAGTTATTTAGTCAAGAGTAGTGAGCTATTTTTTTGTTGCTGTCTTTGATTAACATTAAAACGCAGACAGCAGCACAGCAGGAATATTAGATTATGGATTAATCTAGGATTATGCAACAGACATTATACAGCTCAGTGCCTTCACGCAGTTAATACATTTTTTCCGATGGCTGTAAATTGATAAAAAAAAATCAGCCGATAAATAATCGGCAGCCGATACATCGGTGCATCTCTAAATATAATATAATATAATTTTACATTATTGATTACTTTTTTCAAGTAACTAGTAAAGTAACATATTACTTTTAAATTTAAACTTTTTCAAATAAGTAACACAAGTTACTTTGTTTTTCCATTTATTGACTGACAGCTCTCCTGTCCCCATGTTGAGAGAAATCAGGAGTAAGTGCAGAGGTGTGTGTGTGAACATGATGATTATTGTAGTTTTAGAATAAATGTGAGCAGGCATTTACTCATCTCACAGATTCAGTATTACTCAAAATTAATAAACAGTGAAATGCAATCTCAGAATATTACACAAACCTGCAATAATTAAATATTACACAAATATACTTTATGTATTTAACCAATGTTTTTGCTTCTGACCTTCGGTGATCCACATCAACCATACAAATAAGCAAAAATGACTTTAGCACCACATTTGTGTTTTATTTTTTAAAATGTTTATTGCTGAAGTAAAAATAGGATAGTATCCTATTCTTAGTAAAAAGAGTATCCTATCCAGCTGCAGCTCGTCTGTATGGGCAGGTGGGGCAGAGCCCCACCAAAATATTCATCCCAACATAGACCTTTATATACAATGAATTAATAATAAATTGTAAATGTGTTCAGAATTCTGCAACAAATATTTTTCGGATTGTCTAAACTTTTTAAGTTGTGAAGTGAGCAGGATATATTAAAATGAAACGTATGTATTCGACAGGCATGTATTCATGATACTAGGTGGGGCAGCCGGTCTCTGAGCCCTCCCTAGCTCTACAGCTCCCCACAAATTTCCAATGTAAATCTGTGGTGAAAAATGGAATTGCAGCGCGCTCTCATAGAGAGCCATTGGGGCTAGAGCTTAGATCGGGGCTAGAGCTTAGATCGGGCCCAAAAAAAAAATCAAGCCCGACCCTACCCAAGCCCGTGCATGTTGTGTCCGAGCCTGGCCCGGCCAGACACATTAACTGTAATTATGAGCCCAAGGCTGATTTAAACACGACCATTTTTTAATACGTGGGCCATTATAACTGACGTTCTCAACTACAATTCCGAGTTGTTTGAACTACAGAAATCTGTTTAGAATTACAGTGGGGAGAACAAGTATTTGATACACTGCCGATTTTGCAGGTTTGCCCACTTACAAAGCATGTAGAAGTCTGTAATTTTTATCATAGGTACTCTTCAACTGTGAGTGACGGAATCTAAAACAAAAATCCAGAAAATCACATTGTATGATTTTTAAGTAATTAATTTGCATTTTATTGCATGACATAAGTATTTAATACATCAGAAAAGCAGAACTTAATATTTGGTACAGAAACCTTTGTTTGCAATTACAGAGATCATACGTTTCCTGTAGTTCTTGACCAGGTTTGCACACACTGCAGCAGGGATTTTGGCCCACTCCTCCATACAGACCTTCTCCAGATCCTTCAGGTTTCGGGGCTGTCGCTGGGCAATACGGACTTTCAGCTCCCTCCAAAGATTTTCTATTGGGTTCAGGTCTGGAGACTGGCTAGGCCACTCCAGGACCTTGAGATGCTTCTTACGGAGCCACTCCTTAGTTTCCCTGGCTGTGTGTTTTGGGTCGTTGTCATGCTGGAAGACCCAGCCACAACCCATCTTCAATGCTCTTACTGAGGGAAGGAGGTTGTTGGCCAAGATCTCGCGAATACATGGCCCCATCCATCCTCCCCTCAATACAGTGCAGTCGTCCTGTCCGCTTTGCAGAAAAGCATCCCCAAAGAATGATGTTTCCACCTCCATGCTTCACGGTTGGGATGGTGTTCTTGGGGTTGTACTCATCCTTCTTCTTCCTCCAAACACGGCGAGTGGAGTTTAGACCAAAAAGCTCTATTTTTGTCTCCTCAGACCACATGACCTTCTCCCGTTCCTCCTCTGGATCATCCAGATGGTCATTGGCAAACTTCACACGGGCCTGGACATGCGCTGGCTTGAGCAGGGGGACCTTGCGTGAGCTGCAGGATTTTAATCCATGACGGCGTAGTGTGTTACTAATGGTTTTCTTTGAGACTGTGGTCCCAGCTCTCTTCAGGTCATTGACCAGGTCCTGCCGTGTAGTTCTGGGCTGATCCCTCACCTTCCTCATGATCATTGATGCCCCACGAGGTGAGATCTTGCATGGTGCCCCAGACCGAGGGAGATTGACCGTCATCTTGAACTTCTTCCATTTTCTAATAATTGCGCCAACAGTTGTTGCCTTCTCACCAAGCTGCTTGCCTATTGTCCTGTAGCCCATCCCAGCCTTGTGCAGGTCTACAATTTTATCTCTGATGTCCTTACACAGCTCTCTGGTCTTTGGCCATTGTGGAGAGGTTGGAGTCTGTTTGATTGAGTGTGTGGACAGGTGTCTTTTATACAGGTAACGAGTTCAAACAGGTGCAGTTAATACAGGTAATGAGTGGAGAACAGGAGGGCTTCTTAAAGAAAAACTAACAGGTCTGTGAGAGCCGGAATTCTTACTGGTTGGTAGGTGATCAAATACTTATGTCATGCAATAAAATGCAAATTAATTATTTAAAAATCATACAATGTGATTTTCTGGATTTTTGTTTTAGATTCCGTCTCTCACAGTTGAAGAGTACCTATGATAAAAATTACAGACCTCTACATGCTTTGTAAGTAGGAAAACCTGCAAAATCGGCAGTGTATCAAATACTTGTTCTCCCCACTGTATCTTAAAGGGATAGTTCACCCTGAAATGAAAATAAACTCATCTTTTACTCACCCTGCTGTTGTTCCAATGCCCTATGTCCTTTTATCTTTTTCGGACCTCAAAAGCATAAATTTAAAAAAAACGTCCTGCATGCGCTCCTCCATATAATGGCAGTGAATGGCAACCAGGCTAAAACACGCAATGATACAGTAAGACGCGCGCCATATATGGAAAGTGTTCAGGAGGCATTCTATAAGGTTTTGCGAGAAAGAAACCTTATTATTCAGTCAAAATACTGAGCTCGGCCGTTACTCTGTGCGCGTTCCTGTGAGTGCGTGCGAGCCTTCAGCCGCTCATGCTTACTATAACTCACACTGTTGTCATGGCACCCAGGATAAGCACACACACGCACCATTTTGAGAAATCAGGCTCAATAGAAACAAACGCGACTCTCGTCTTCTCTATAAGGTATATGACAAGAAATAATACAATAATACTAATAATAAGGTAAACCTCCTGAGGTGAATGCTGTGTACCGGTTGTCATGACAACACTGCATGAAAAAATGAAACGCTGTGAATACTTTCCGGATGCACTGTAAATTAAATTGTGACAGGAGTGAAATCCACATCCCTATTTATTTATGTTCTTACAAAAGGAAAACGACATTTTTCAATAACTGTGGCAACATTATGCAAATTATTTTATTTTTCATTAATAAATATGAATAAAGATAAAATGGAATTTAATGTTTGGGGTGATTTTGCCTTTATAATACAGTAATAGTCAGGTTCACTCTACATAAGAATCAATTGAAACAAATAGCAAACCTATAAAAGAAAACTTTTTATTTTTTATAAAGATTTTTAATTTTATAAATTGCCTTTAATTTTCTCCAAAACTATACAGTAAAATTAATTGAAAATGAATACAGTAATAGTCAGGGTCACTCTGAACAAATATCAAATGACAGAATGTACAAACCTATAAAGGAAAGTTTTTTTGAGTTTTTGAAAATTGGACATGGTTTAAGTGCTTGAAAACACTGATTTTTGGGGTGAGTTTGCCTTTAATTTTCTCCAAAACTATACAGTAAAATGACTTTAAACATAATACAGTTATAGTCAGGGTCACTCTGAACAAATATCAACTGGCAGAATGAGCAAACCTATAAAGGAAAGATTTTTATGAGTTTTTGAAAATTGGACACGGTGTAAGTGCTTGAATGATTTTTTTAGGGGTGAGTTTGCCTGTACTTTTCTCCAAAACTTTACAGTAAAATGGCTTTAAACATAATACAGTAATAGTCAGGGTCATTCTGAACAAATATCAATTGAAGGAATGAGCAAACCTGTAAAGGAAAGATTTTTATGAGTGTTTGAAAATGGGACATGGTTGTAAGTGCTTGAATGCACTTTATAGTTTTGTAGAAAATTAAAGGCAAACTCACCCCAAAAATCACAGTAAAATGACCAGAAATATATATTTCATACATCCGGTTTTTATAGCTCATATATGCAATTCAATGATAATTGATAGATGCCATTGCCATTTACATTAACATGAAAAAAATGCCTGTTGTGTCATATTTGGCATTTAGCCTAAATTAACATTAAAAAAAATTATATATATATATATATATATATATATATATATATATATATATATATATACACACTCACCTAAAGGATTATTAGGAACACCTGTTCAATTTCTCATTAATGCAATTATCTAATCAACCAATCACATGGCAGTTGCTTCAATGCATTTAGGGGTGTGGTCCTGGTCAAGACAATCTCCTGAACTCCAAACTGAATGTCAGAATGGGAAAGAAAGGTGATTTAAGCAATTTTGAGCGTGGCATGGTTGTTGGTGCCAGACGGGCCGGTCTGAGTATTTCACAATCTGCTCAGTTACTGGGATTTTCACGCACAACCATTTCTAGAGTTTACAAAGAATGGTGTGAAAAGGGAAAAACATCCAGTATGCGGCAGTCCTGTGGGCGAAAATGCCTTGTTGATGCTAGAGGTCAGAGGAGAATGGGCCGACTGATTCAAGCTGATAGAAGAGCAACTTTGACTGAAATAACCACTCGTTACAACCGAGGTATGCAGCAAAGCATTTGTGAAGCCACAACACGCACAACCTTGAGGCGGATGGGCTACAACAGCAGAAGACCCCACCAAATAGGAAAAAGAGGCTACAATTTGCACGAGCTCACCAAAATTGGACAGTTGAAGACTGGAAAAATGTTGCCTGGTCTGATGAGTCTCGATTTCTGTTGAGACATTCAGATGGTAGAGTCAGAATTTGGCGTAAACAGAATGAGAACATGGATCCATCATGCCTTGTTACCACTGTGCAGGCTGGTGGTGGTGGTGTAATGGTGTGGGGGATGTTTTCTTGGCACACTTTAGGCCCCTTAGTGCCAATTGGGCATCGTTTAAATGCCACGGCCTACCTGAGCATTGTTTCTGACCATGTCCTTCCCTTTATGACCACCATGTACCCATCCTCTGATGGCTACTTCCAGCAGGATAATGCACCATGTCACAAAGCTCGAATCATTTCAAATTGGTTTCTTGAACATGACAATGAGTTCACTGTACTAAAATGGCCCCCACAGTCACCAGATCTCAACCCAATAGAGCATCTTTGGGATGTGGTGGAACGGGAGCTTCGTGCCCTGGATGTGCATCCCACAAATCTCCATCAACTGCAAGATGCTATCCTATCAATATGGGCCAACATTTCTAAAGAATGCTTTCAGCACCTTGTTGAATCAATGCCACGTAGAATTAAGGCAGTTCTGAAGGCGAAAGGGGGTCAAACACAGTATTAGTATGGTGTTCCTAATAATCCTTTAGGTGAGTGTATATATATATATATATATATATATATATATACACATATACACACACAAACATAAAAAAGTAACATTAATGATGTATGATAATTAACATGAATATTAACATTAATTAATAGTAATAAATAATGTATAATAATTAATATATAATATATATAAAAACATTAAAATCAAAAAGTAATACAATTTAAATTAATAAATGATGTATAATAATTAATGTATAGCATATATAAACATTAAAATAAAAGTCATGTTTATTTAAAAAAAAAAACATTAAATTAGATATTATGTTTATTATTATTAATGGTATATGTCTTATACCATTATTATTATTGTGTCCTAATAAGATGGAAAATAGCAATATATGAATTTTTTGACGTCTCTTTATGGTCTTGCCCTTTTTAGGGTTAAATGCAAAAGTATAAATGAAACGCCTTTATTACAGAGTCTTTAAATCCATTTTGCATCCAGAACAACTGAATTTTTTTTAACTGCGCCCTCTACTGTACAGACGTGAATTTGCATTTCTTTCAGCATGAGGCTTATTCAGTGAAAGGGCCTTTACATTTGCCAAAAATAGAAAAATGTTTTGTTGTTATTAAAAAACAAGCAAGCCAGCCCACCCTGGTGAGAAAAAGTAAGTAACGTAACCCATTACTTTCCATAAAAAGTAACTAAGTAATGCAATAAGTTACTTTTTTAGGGAATGACGCAATATTGTAATGGATTACTTTTAAAAGTAACTTTCCCCAACACTGATTACAAGTAACCCGAGTTACATAATCAGATTACTTTTTTCAACTAGTAAAGTAATGGATTACTTTTAAATTTATAACAAAACATCTGAGTTACTTTTTTTAAACAAGTAACGCAGGGTACTTTGTTTTCCCATTTATTGGCTGACAGTTCTCCCGTCCCCATGTTGAGAGAAATCGTAAGTGCAGAGGCGTAGTATGTAAATATGATGGTTACTGTAGTTCTAGACTAAATGTAAGCATGCATTTACTCATCTCACTTGCACAAAAAAGATTCAGTATTCTTTAAAATTAATAAAATCAGTGAAATGCAAAATCAGAATACTACGCAAACCTCCAATAATTAGTTTGCATTTCCTCCATTGAGCTCAACACTGCAAATACAGAAGTTTTAAATGTTATGTTCTACACCCGTTTGCACCCTCTTCAGAGCGCAAACACAAATGTAATTGAGAAACACTGGTATCATCACATTTTTACAATTTCAGTATCCATTTTGCTACTTAGTTCCAGTGGCGTAGTGTCTGGAAATGCAGGGTATGCACGTGCATATGGGCCCGGGCGGATTGGGGGCCCACTATAACAGAAATACAAGAGCTAAAAAAAAAAATACAATACCATTCTACGTTTTTAAAATAGCTATTATATTATTAAAGTGCATTTTTATTGGAATAATTGAAAATCATTTTTCCAGTTTAAACTGGTTTTGTTCAGTATACTAAAAGCAAATAGCCTATCACTTGTTCAGATAATTAAAAAAATTATCTTCTTCCCTGGGCCCATTGGTTCAAAAGTTTAATTTGGATCAGAATGATCTCGATTTGGAAATCCCATGTTTTGCTATCCAGGATGAGGATCAGAATCCTTTTGTGCTGGGTTTTCAAAAGCAAAATTTAATTGGATACTTTTTCAGATTACCAAATCTGGATTACCAGCTCCAAATGGGGTTTCATTTCACTATAGGCTGCTAGCTACATAAAGAACAACCGGTAGAAGAGTCACTGTGGGTCACTTTAAGTGTTCTTATTTGAAGAGAAAGAAAACAACATTAACAAACACCCCTTCCATTTTCAATTTCCTTTAATTAATAAGACTGTAAAGGCACTAAAGGGACATGGTGATAGAAAACAATTATGAGATGAGAGGAAAATTATAAAAGTTTTGCTCTCCCCCAAGAAACTTAGCATTCACTCGCAACAAACTCAAAAGTTTTGAGAGTACAAAGCTTCTCTGGGAATGCAAAATATTTGAGAGAATGTAAAAACATTCAAATTAATTTTTCATCACATCTTTTTTTTTTCCCTCACCATGTCCCTTTAGGGTTTCCGTAGCCCCTCCCACAACAAAAACAAACACATACATGCAATAAGGGATGCAATTGTTAGAAACTACTTTTGAAAGGTTCATCTCTGATGGTTGTGTCAATGTAGCTTAATAAAAAAAAACACAATTAAATATATCATTTTTGTTTAATATTGACAGCTGTTTGGGGGATTATTTTATGGCGCCAAAATCTTTACTGTACTGAAAGACTTAATAGGCACTCAAGTGTCTACTTCTACTTTATTTAACAGTTAGACTAATCAAGAGCAAAATAAAAAATGTAAATGTTTGTATATATTACATGAATCCACCCTTCTGCTGGGATCAGGATAATCCTGTTTTTTGGATCAAAGGTAAAACTTTAATTTGACTTTTTAAGTGTACTTAAGCATGTTGAGAAACAAAATCATGAAAGTGTCTCTAAGTACACTTAAGTGGCCTTTTATTTCATTAATATTATATATTTTGCAAGTATAGATTTCTTTTTCATAAAAAATATACTTTTATAAAAGTATACTCCGTTCAGCAGCCTATAATTATATATAATCACAACCGTCTTACAGACCTTAATCAGGGCAGCGGCATATTTCATGTTTGACAGGAATGAAAACAAGGCTGTGAGGGATAACATACACTGATGAAACGCCTTTCTGAAAAAAACTTCCAGTAGACAAAAACTCCAAAGTTGTGAGTTGTGAGAATTATGTGATCTGGGACCTACTTAAAATATACTTTTAAGATTTGAAGTACATTACCAGTACACATTCAGTACAATGAAGCACACTTCCTTTTCACAATGTCAGAAACGATAAACCAGTAGAGTCTGAGAATTTGGATTTATGTTTATCGTCAAAAGTGTTTCATCTGCATTCATTTTAAACCTGGCCAAGCATCCAAGTGAATTGAAACTGTTCAAGAACAAACTAATAAAAAAAAAAAGAAGAAAAATAACTCAATTCAGTACATCCTTGACATCCATGTAGGCAACTTAGGACCCTACAAGTTCAATCGAACCATCAAAATATGAGGAAAATATTTTATATTTTTAAAATATTTTAAATATGAAGGAAGAACAAAACAATTCACTTGGTTAAGGTATTTACCTGACAAAATCATTAGGCAAAAACTACAGCTACAGGTTTTATTTTAATATGCAAAAAACATGTGTTATGTTACAGCAGACAATATAAATGAATGCCAGGAATGACCTGTCTCTGAATCAGATTTACACCAGATCAGAGGAGAAGTCCAGACAGTTGATTTCAGAAACCCTAGTACTGTAGTTTTCCAGATGTGTTGGCTTCCCACGTGCACGTACAACACAACACTGTTCTGAAACATATTTTTAGACACATGCTGTCATTTGATGCAACAGAACCACATTAAACATAGTTTGCTTTGCACTTATCTGTACTGTAACTGTGTGCAAAGAAAACATTTTAAAGCAGTTCGTCATCTTCATATATGATTTACTTATCTGGTGTTAGAAACTGCCGTTTATGAAGTTCTTCAGATGCATCAATCCTAGATTTCCTTATTCAGTGAACATTAACAGGACTCTATCACCATCTACTGGAGGAAACAAAGCACAGGCTCACTGTGGAGAAGACTATCCTCTTGGCAAGGCCATGGTGTAGTTAAAGCATCTGTCAGCAGCGGCTAACTGCTCATCACTCCATGTAGAGTTGGCATGCAGCTAAATGCGCCACAGATTGTTGATCTGGTCACATTTAGTGGCAGTGATTTGACTATTGTAGGCTCTCACAACATGAGGAAAGGCTTGTGTGACCATCAAGACCAACTTTACCGACTATGCCTCTTTTCAACCATAAGACACACTGATTTACAAGGCACAGGTTTTGAAAATGTTCTTCATAATCCTTAATGAGAAGGCATTACAGACTGTAAATTAGATCGGGTCATTGTGGTGGTCTCAGGAACTCCCAAACTCGGTCCTTCTCCGGACAGAGATCTAAAGGTATGCGTGATCTTTTATTCTTCACAACTCGCAAGGCTGGGAAGCGGTTCGCCAACAGCTCACAAACCGTGAAATGCCTCTGTTCAGCAGCCTGTGTGCACATACAATCACAACCCAAACAATGTATAGACCTTAATCAGGGCAGCTGCATATTTCATTTTTGACAGGAATGAAAACGAGGCTGTGAGGGATTGAATTACAGTGCGTCCACAGATTGTACTGTTGTTTAACAACATTCAATGTTCAGCTGATGAAATGTCTTTCCGAAAAAAAAGTAGACAAAACTCCATAAAACAGTATTGAAATTACGTGATCTAGGACCTTTATACAGTGCTTGCCATTGTAAAGACTGTAAGTCTGTCTCTCACATCCTTGTTTTCATCCGCATTAAAGGGTTAGTTCACCAAAAAAAAAGAAAAGAAAATTCTGTCATTAATTCCTCACCCTCATGTCGTTCCAAACCCGTAAGACCTTTGTTCATCTTTGGAACACAAATGAAGATCTTTTTGATGAAATCTAAGAGCTTTCGGTCCCTCCATTGAAAAGCTACGCAACTACCACTTTGACGCTTCAAAAAGATCGTAGAACTAATCCATATGCATTGAACGGTTTGGTCCAAATTTTCTGAAGCGACGCGATCGCTTTATATGATTGAATTTAGGCTTTTTATTCACATATAACGTGGGGCGTAACACGAGAAAGAACCTCATTGGTTCTTGCAGAAGCTCAAACGTCTGCGTAACACAAGAATGAACCTCACTGGCTCTTGCAGAAACTCAAACGTGCTGCGTAAAACAAGAATGAACCTCATTGGTTCTTGTGGACGCTCAAACGTGCTGCGTAACACACGAGAATGAACCTCATTGGTTCTTGCTGAAGCTCAAACGTGCTGCGTAACACACGAGAATGAACCTCATTGGTTCTTGCGGACGCTCAAACGTGCTGCGTAACACACGAGAATGAACCTTATTGGTTCTTGCTGAAGCTCAAACGTGCTGCGAAACACACGAGAATGAACCTCATTGGTTCTTGCAGAAGCTCAAACGTGCTGCGTAACACACGAGAATGAACCTCATTGGTTCTTGTGGAAGCTCAAACGTGTTGCGTAACACGAGAATGAACCTCATTGGTTCTTGCAGAAGCTCAAACGTGTTGCGTAACACGAGGATGAACCTCATTGGTTCTTGCTGAAGCTCAAACGTGCTGCGTAACACGAGAATGAACCTCATTGGTTCTTGCAGAAGCTCAAACGTCTGCGTAACACGAGAATGAACCTCATTGGCTCTTGCAGAAACTCAAATGTGCTGCGTAATACAAGAATGAACCTCATTGGTTCTTGTGGACGCTCAAACGTGCTGCGTAACACACGAGAATGAACCTCATTGGTTCTTGCAGAAGCTCAAACGTGCTGCGTAACACGAGAATGAACCTCAGTGGTTCTTGCAGAAGCTCAAACGTGTTGCGTAACACGAGAATGAACCTCATTGGTTCTTGCAGAAGCTCAAACGTGCTGCGTAACACACGAGAATGAACCTCATTGGTTCTTGCAGAAGCTCAAACGTGCTGCGTAACACGAGAATGAACCTCATTGGTTCTTGCAGAAGCTCAAACGTGCTGCGTAACACGAGAATGAACCTCATTGGTTCTTGCAGAAGCTCAAACGTGTTGCGTAACACGAGAATGATCCTCATTGGTTCTTGCAGAAGCTCAAACATGCTGCGTAACACGAGAATGAACCTCATTGGTTCTTGCAGAAGCTCAAACGTGCTGCGTAACACGAGAATGATCCTCATTGGTTCTTGCAGAAGCTCAAACATGCTGCGTAACACGAGAATGAACCTCATTGGTTCTTGCAGAAGCTCAAATGTGTTGCGTAACACGAGAATGAACCTCATTGGTTCTTGCAGAAGCTCAAATGTGTTGCGTAACACGAGAATGATCCTCATTGGTTCTTGCAGAAGCTCAAACGTGCTGCGTAACACGAGAATGAACCTCATTGGTTCTTGCAGAAGCTCAAATGTGCTGCGTAACACGAGAATGATCCTCATTGGTTCTTGCAGAAGCTCAAATGTGTTGCGTAACACGAGAATGAACCTCATTGGTTCTTGCAGAAGCTCAAACGTGCTGCGTAACATGAGAATGAACCTCATTGCTTCTCCTGCTTGAGTTTCCGTTAACCACAACTGATGTGTGAGTTGATGAATGTTTATATTTAAATAAAAGCCTAATTTCAATCTGTTCATCATATAAAGCGATCACGTCGCTTCAGAAAATTTGGACTAAACCGCTCGGTTCGTATGGATTAGTTTTACGCTCTCTTTATGAACTTTTTGAAGCGTCAAAGTGGTATTTGCATAGCTGGGGGGACAGAAATCTCACAGATTTAATCAAAAAGATCTTCATTTGTGTTCTGAAGATGAACGAAAGTCTTATGGGTTTGAAACGACATGAGGGTGAATAATTAATGACAGAATTTTCATTTTTGGGAGAACTATCCCTTTAAATTCAATATGCCGTCTAACCTCACTAAGCTCTATTACTTTGAACCATCAACACAAGTTCTATAAAGAATTAAGTGAAATTAACTGAGATCAATTCATCAATATAGCCATGCTGACCAGTAGTACCTTATGAAGTGGTGTTGATCCATCATCATCAGTCAGACATGGATCGGCTCCACGGTCTAACAGTAGCTTGAGCACACTGTGGTGGCCGCAGTAAGCCGCCCTATGAAGGGGGGTCGCCCCACCACGAGTCTGGGCGTTCACACAAGCGCCACAGTCCAGGAGTGACTCACACACCGACAGCTGACCTGCTCGACTGGCATAGTGCTGCCCCAAAGAAAAACAAGATCTGGGTTATGCATTATGAGATTATCAAAATGATTTGTTTGCATTAGTGGTGAATTATAACTTGAACAAACCAAAGCAGTGTAGTTTGCCTGGTCCCTCATATTTGGATCAATCCCTTTTTTAATAAGCGCCCTGACTCTCTCTACATCTCCATCCATTGCAGCTGACCAAATACCTACAAACAAGCAATTCACATGTTTTGGATATACCAACATGGTGTGATATGATAATGTATATGAATATAAGCAGGTGATGCACCTCTCTCAAAGTCCATCTCCTCCAGAGTTTGATGGACGCTTGGTGTTGAGCGATGGACACTACAGGTGCATTGACTTCCATGAGAATCCATCCTAAATGCCATGTAAAGCAGCACATAGACCACAGTTTTGTGAAATGTGTGTATGTAATTTTACACAACTGTGTGTGAAATAAACGTGGTTATATTTTGCATAAACAGTATCAAAGAAAAACCTCACATAGTTTATAATAGTTATGGGCACTAATGACTAAATCAGTTCAGCTCTTGTTCACATTTAGCTGCCTGATAAAATATGTCACGTTATACTATGATGAACAATTGACAGTTTTGTTTAAGTAAATGAAACGTTACAATTCCGAACAAGCAGCAATGGACACCTATAAAAGGTGTATAAAACTGTCATTACCTGCACACGAGTTAGGAAATACTGTAACATAATCTGGTGAAGAGATGTGCAACTTCTACAACAAACGGACGATATTTCAAAATAAAAGTCATCTGCAGGAGCCGTACCCATAGATATGTATACGTAGATCCCTCATTCGACCGCTCCAGGCACGTCGACGCGCCCGCCATTTTGGAACAGTCAACACACGTCAACACTTCAGATTCCAAGACAAACAACTCCCGAAGAAATGGGATAACCTTTCACAGGTGAGAATGTGTTGGTTTGTGATTTTATAGCCTATGTATTAACTCAATATTTCAGGTTTTTAACTACGGTTACTTTTTAATGTCAGCTAATGCGTTCTTCATGTGTTGTGTTAGTTTAGCAATTATAATGTTGGCCACTGGGTGACACTCACACTCCATTATAATTGTTAGGCTTATCGTCACAAATTAATGTCACAATATCACTTCTATCGCAAAACACTGGTCACATAAGTCTTAGATCGTTTCAATAATAGGCTATTTATTTTGTCAAAGTTAGAGAAGGATTTGATCGTAAAATAGTGCAGTAAATTTGTTCACTGTCTACGTTTCAAAGCACTGTTTCCAGGGTAAAGCAATGTCTGATTGCAAAACAGAATGATTTTTGAGAATTTAAGCTTTCAAATTATACCTAGTTTATGATGATTACTTAAAATGTGGTTTGAATAAATAGGCTATATGGCTATTACTAATTTACTACTATTTTTTAATTATTTATTTATTTTGATTGGTTGATGGTTTATGATTTCTTTCCAGTTAACTTGTTTATAATGAGTTCACTGCTTTCATTAAAAGCAAAGAACAATGTGTCTGTAGGGTTCTCTGATGATCAATATTTATAGGCTCTTTAACCAATATTTTTATGCAGAATTATCTACCATTAAAGGTGCAGTGTGTAGTATTTATGAGGATCTATTTACAGAAATGCAATATAATATACATAACTATGTTTTCAGTGGTGTATAAAGGCCTTACATAATGAACCGTTATGTTTTTATTACCTTAGAATGAGCTATTTCTATCTACACACACAGGGGGTCCCCTTACAGTGAAATCGCCATTTTTGTCCTGTGTCGCGCCACCGTAGCTTCTCTACGTGCTTCGAAAGGGAGGGGTGAGCGGTGCAATTCACAACCTTACTGCTAGATGCCGCTAACATTTACACAGTGCACCTTTAATGATAAACTAAATCCTATAAAATCATCTGCTTTAGTCTATTGTAGATATAGATATTCATACATGCATGCGTATAACTACGGTTGCAGACGCACAGGCAACTTGCTTTCGAATGTTCACAAAGCGAGTTCACGAGCGGCTTTGACTGTTCGAAAATGGCGGACGGCTAACGTATAGCAGCCGATAGAAACAGTCGCTAATGAGGCATCTATATATACATATATAGCCGTACCATTGACCATCTCCTGCGTAGGAGACATACCATTGGGTCGATTTGGTTGGGCTAGTTTTGAACTATTCTTGGTATTATTATTTTTTTAGTCAACAAATTTATGAGTTTTGTGAGAACACATGGGTGTGCTGTTTGAGTGTCCACATTATTTTGACCATGGGTCCGTTCTTCGTACGTCACTAACTCAGTTAGCTGGATTTGATTGTTGACGATTTGGCATGATCTTGGATTGTTTGGTTCTTCGAAGCTCATCCTGGACTTGCTGTCATAGCAACAGATCCATAAACTCAAACCTGCTCTGGAGCAGGTTAATTTCATGTAAACAGGATTAGATTGCATCTTGAGGTGATACTTAAAATCCACCCCAGCCACTGCTACTGCTACTTTAGTAGTTCCTTACTGATCTGTCAAATCATCTCAGATGTATTAAGCGAGGTACGAAGAACGGACCCCATGTTTAGAGAGACAGATTAGATCAATTATTTCTAATATCCTTCAGAAATCATCCTAATATGCTGATTTGCTGCTCAAGAAACATTATTATTAACTATTAATATTCAAAAAATATTAAGCAGCACCACTGTTTTTAACATTGATAATAAGAAATTATTCTTTTTTTTTTACAGCAAATCATATTAGAATGATTTCTGAAGGATCATGTGACACTGAAGACTGGAGTAATGATGCTGAAAATTCAGCTTTGATCACAGGAATAAATAGGAAAACAGTTATTATAAATTGTAATAATGTTTCACAACATTGCTGTTTTACTGTATTTTTGATCAATTAAATGCAGCTGTGGTGAGCATGAAAAAAAAAAAACATTCTGACCCCAAACCTTTGAATGTTAATGCATATGTATGCATATCCACACACATAAATAAAGACAGACAACATGACTTTGATTATAACAGTCTATTTATGGAAACACACTTCCGTAATAGAGTGCAACAGAGTTCGGTAAAGAGAGAACCGGTAGATCCTCCCCTCCACCGCTTACATAAATACAGCCTGATACATAAATAAATAGCTTGCACCCTTTCCACAAGGGTCTGATATACATAGAGAATCACACTTAAAGTGCAAAAGTCTATTTTGATTGCCTTCATTTAACAGGATTGACAGAGTACCAACAATAACATTTGAAAATGAAAAACAACAGCATGTTTTATAACAGAAAACTCTGAAATATCAGAAATCTCTGACAGAGATGGTTAGGTTTTCATTTTTTAACCATGCAGCAAATAATCTAGGAATAGTTGAGCAGCACTAAGACCAAAGCTGCATTTTATAAATGCGATACTTTATCAGTCTTATTACACAATTTTTGGACATGAATTTAGCGCTTCATATGATCAAAATGCTCAAATGTTAATAAAAAATGGGACAGTGTTGATGAACAAATGTTATATCGGTAACACTTTACAATAATGTCTCATTTGTTAACATTAGTTAATGTCTTAACTAACATGAACTAACAATGAGCAATACATTTGTGACAGTCTTATTAATCTTTGTTAATGTTAGTTAATTAAAATACTGTCATTGTTCATGTTAGTTCAAAGTGCATTAACTAATGTTAACATTGATTTTAATAATGGATAAGTAAATGTCGAAATTAACTAAGATTTATAAATGCTATAGTGCAGTTCATTCCTAGTTAATGTTAACTAAAGCAGTTAACTAATGAAACCTCATTGTAAAGTGTGTATCATGATAAACATTACATAAGGAAGCACTGGATTTGATAACGACATGACAAACATCACATGAACATTTTTGGTGTGGGTTGGTCACTTCAACATTTCATTTCATCAATTAAAAATCAAATAAATAAAAAAAGGGGAAAATAAGAACTCTGAAAAGTGAAAAGCATAACATTTCCACATATTATAAGGTGATATGATAAACCAGCATATTGGCACCACTGGTTAATTATTGTGCATATTAACCAATGGCTAAGTGTTATTACACAGTTATCAAAAATTAAAATAGGTTTTGCAAGAACGCAGCAAAATGTGGTTTGCATTTGGTTGAAGTCTTTGCATGGATTCAAAAACTAAAAATCACTATGGGTTGTATGGGAGGTAGATCAACAAATGGCAAGTCGAAAACCAAAATAAGCAATTAATTTCGTTTACATGTAAATGTGAAAACAGAATATGTAAGAGCTGTATGTTTATGTTGCATATTTGACACCAGAACTGTCAGTTATATGAGATGTTTAGGGTATATTATTCCATATTTTATATACAAAAGGCTACTATTATGAGTTTGTTTTGCCTGCGGTAAGCTGTGCAACAATAAGCCTCCTATAATTCGCCTACAATTCATTGACATAGATATATTTGGTTGTACTGATTGATTGAAATGTTGAATTCATTATTTGAGACGAAACACAACATGAAACGTATACATTCGGTAAATTCGAACAATAGTTCAACACAAAGCATAAATAAAAACAAAACCAAAAGCAATAAGTTTGGTTTGACAAACGACCTTTTTAAATATTTGGAATCTCTACGTTAAGCTTTCTCTATGTTGGCCGTGACTACAGACCCTGGATGTGCACTAGTGCATGAGAGTAAAGCTCAAAGAGTAGGGGTGGGCGAACCAAGTGCTAGTATTGCATACGGTTCCACGGGAGCGTGAACCGAAAAGGGGGTCGGGGTAAGGGAGTGCTATGAATAGCTGGCTGGTGAGGTTGCCGGGCACGGAGCAATGTAATTGGTTATCTCACACTTTGGGACATGTGCAGTGGAGTCAGCATCTCCTCAAAGATGGCTCCTTTCACATTTGAACCACGCAGATTCGCTTCCTGTAGATCACAGCCTGAGAGATCGCAGTTCTGCATACACACATTACAGAAAATATCAGTTTTTTTCTAGTGCTATAATGGTGTCATTATTTTAGCTACACAGGGGTGCGTTTCCCAAAAGCATCGTTAGCCAACTATGGTCGCAAGTTCCGTAGTTATCAACGTAGTTCAACGAGTCTGTGTTTCCCGAAACCATAGTTCCAACGAACATTTGCAAACAGCATCGCAAAGCTGTGTGGTTGGAACGACAGCTCTCGAGCTGTGGTTAGAAGCAGTTTCTTGTTTGCATGACGTGGAGTTAATAAATCCTTATCTTGAGCAAAATAAGCAAGCTGACATTTAGTACAATCTATATCTTTTATTTCGAATACATACAAATGTCATTTACGTCTTTTAGTCTGTCAAGAGATTTAAAGCATCGTTTTTGAAGAGTGCGCATGTGCATACGTGCTCTAGTACGTAAGAACGAGCCTATGATTGAATCTGGAAATAAAGCAAAATAACTGAGAAAAATAAGAATTAGTCCTCAGATGCCATGTCCATAATTTATAGCAAAAAATCTAGCATGAATTCGATCTCAAACTGTTTCATTAAAAGCAGTTATTACTCCACCACCTGCGTGACATCATTAACCAACGTGGTTGAACGACAGATTTGCAACAATACGGTTTCGGGAAACAGTCGTGACTAGCTAGTTGATTTCTTCAACGATGCAAAGTACTATGGTAGTTAAGCAGCGAGTTACGTCGTTGTACGGGAAACGCACCCTAGTTTAGTCACTAGACGCCCCAAAATTACACCTTCAATCAACACTAGCTGCGTTTACATGGACCATAAATAATCCGACTGTAATCGGACTAGTAGCACAAGATACGTTTACATGGACACCTTTTGTTTCAATCGGCATGAATTCATTCCAATCGAGTGTTTACATGAACGCTAAATAAAGTGATCGGGTTGATGTGCATGTTTATATGTCACAAGCTTTAACCCCTTTAACAGTCGTTAAATAGACGTGAAAATGCTTGTTTTAAAGAAGACACTCAGCAGATTAAAAATCACTTTAAAAAAAAGTATGAAAAAGTTATAGAAGTTCAAATTTACTGTAATCAAATCAAATGTACTTTACTAAACATTTTTATTTTATATAAAATATATATTTTACAAAATATGTTTTACTCTAACATTACTATAAAATCAGAGCCATATATCTAACCAAGTTGTGTTCCAAATTTGAAGTTGATATCACAAAAATTTCCTGAGATTTTTAGGTGCTGTACCAAAAATTGCCACCGGATGTCACACATTTCATTGACATTTTTTATGCATTCTCCTGCAACAAATTAATAAATTTCTGTCCAAATATCACTTCTATCAGAAAATAGTCACCAAATATGGAACCTTGAGACTCAGACTTTTCCGACGATATGTGTTTTGTCAAGATTAGAAAAGGTTTTGATTATAAAGTAGTTAAAATAAATTTTGTAATATGAAACCTGACACCGGCCACTAGGGGAGGAGCCCGCTAAAATAATTTAAAATACCGTTTCCATGGTAACGCAACGTCCAATTTCAAAATGGTTTTCACAGGATAAATTTTGAGTTCGTAAGCTTTCGATTGATATCTAATTTAAATATGATGATTACTAAAATATGTTAAGGGGTTAAATCGGAATTGATTTTTATGACATGCGTGCACTGCATGAATACAAACATTTTCCTACTTTTTGCGAATACTATTCTCCTAAATTGCTTCTTTTCTTTGATTTCGGGTCCTAATTAGGAGACATCCATTCCCATGCCTCAAAACAAGGCATCTGTGGATGAGAGTTGGAAAGGTCTGGTGGGACGTTGTCCTGCTCCACCTCACAGACGATGAGTGGAAGGAGAATTTTAGGATGACACAACAGTCATTCATGACACTCCATTAAACAACAAAAACAGCTCGTTTCTTGCATCATACGTCATTACACCATTTCTACGTCATTGCACATGCGCAGTGCTTTCCAGTTTCGGTTTTCAATCCGATCAAGTGTTTGCATGCCCTCTCAATCGGATTACAAAAGTTTTAAACCACCCCTTACAATCCGAATGAAAACAGATTTAGCCAATTCATTCCAATTGACGTGGTTACATGTGACTTTTTTATTCCAACTGTGCTAGTAGTCCGATTTAGAGATGTTCACAAGTCTTTCATCTGGAGTCCGAGTCAGTCTGAAGTCTTTAAGCTGGAGTCCGAGTCAAGTCTAGAGTCTTTAAGATGGAGTCCGAGTCAAGTCTGAAGTCTTTAAGATGGAGTCCGAGTCAAGTCTGGAGTCTTTAAGCTGGAGTCCGAGTCAAGTCTGAAGTCTTTAAGCTGGAGTCCGAGTCAAGTCTGAAGTCTTTAAGATGGAGTCCGAGTCAAGTCTAGAGTCTTTAAGATGGAGTCCGAGTCAAGTCTGAAGTCTTTAAGATGGAGTCCGAGTCAAGTCTGGAGTCTTTAAGCTGGAGTCCGAGTCAAGTCTGAAGTCTTTAAGCTGGAGTCCGAGTCAAGTCTGGAGTCTTTAAGATGGAGTCCGAGTCAAGTCTGAAGTCTTTAAACTGGAGTCCGAGTCAAGTCTGGAGTCTTTAAGCTGGAGTCCGAGTCAAGTCTGGAGTCTTTCATCTGGAGTCCGAGTCAAGTCTGGAGTCTTTAAGCTGGAGTCCGAGTCAAGTCTGGAGTCTTTAAGCTGGAGTCAGAGTCAAGTCTGAAGTCTTTAAGCTGGAGTCCGAGTCAAGTCTGAAGTCTTTAAGCTGGAGTCCGAGTCAAGTCTGAAGTCTTTAAGCTGGAGTCCGAGTCAAGTCTGGAGTCTTTAAGCTGGAGTCCGAGTCAAGTCTGAAGTCTTTAAGCTGGAGTCCGAGTCAAGTCTGAAGTCTTTAAACTGGAGTCCGAGTCAAGTCTGAAGTCTTTAAGCTGGAGTCCGAGTCAAGTCTGAAGTCTTTAAGCTGGAGTCCGAGTCAAGTCTGGAGTCTTTAAGCTGGAGTCCGAGTCAAGTCTGGAGTCTTTAAGCTGGAGTCCGAGTCAAGTCTGGAGTCTTTAAGCTGGAGTCCGAGTCAAGTCTGGAGTCTTTAAGCTGGAGTCCGAGTCAAGTCTGGAGTCTTTAAGCTGGAGTCCGAGTCAAGTCTGGAGTCTTTAAGCTGGAGTCCGAGTCAAGTCTGGAGTCTTTAAACTGGAGTCCGAGTCAAGTCTGAAGTCTTTAAGCTGGAGTCCGAGTCAAGTCTGGAGTCTTTAAACTGGAGTCCGAGTCAAGTCTGGAGTCTTTAAGCTGGAGTCCGAGTCAAGTCTGAAGTCTTTAAGCTGGAGTCCGAGTCAAGTCTGAAGTCTTTAAGCTGGAGTCCGAGTCAAGTCTGAAGTCTTTAAGCTGGAGTCCGAGTCAAGTCTGGAGTCTTTCATCTGGAGTCCGAGTCAAGTCTGAAGTCTTTAAGCTGGAGTCCGAGTCAAGTCTGGAGTCTTTCATCTGGAGTCCGAGTCAAGTCTGGAGTCTTTAAGATGGAGTCCGAGTCAAGTCTGAAGTCTTTAAGCTGGAGTCCGAGTCAAGTCTGAAGTCTTTAAGCTGGAGTCCGAGTCAAGTCTGAAGTCTTTAAGCTGGAGTCCGAGTCAAGTCTGGAGTCTTTAAGCTGGAGTCCGAGTCAAGTCTGGAGTCTTTAAGCTGGAGTCCGAGTCAAGTCTGGAGTCTTTAAGCTGGAGTCCGAGTCAAGTCTGGAGTCTTTAAGCTGGAGTCCGAGTCAAGTCTGGAGTCTTTAAACTGGAGTCCGAGTCAAGTCTGAAGTCTTTAAGCTGGAGTCCGAGTCAAGTCTGGAGTCTTTAAACTGGAGTCCGAGTCAAGTCTGGAGTATTTAAATTGGCGTCCGAGTCAATTCTGGAGTCATTAAACTGGAGTCCGAGTCAAGTCTGGAGTCTTTAAGCTGGAGTCCGAGTCAAGTCTGGAGTCTTTAAGCTGGAGTCCGAGTCAAGTCTGGAGTCTTTTGTCACGAGTCTGAGTCGAGTCTCAAGTCATTTTATGTCTTACAAAAAAAAATCTCATATTCAAAAATCCAATTTTTTTTTAGAATTTAGACAAAATATATGACCTTTCTATCATCTGTTTTGTTTGTAATAAAGGTCCTAAGATGTAAGGGATACATCCAGCCTGTTACGTTATAATCCATCATAATGTAAAATGTCCTGGCAACGAGACGAGTAGTCATTTTCAATACAGTCGCTGAATGGACACAAGATGCACCAGTCACGTTTGTTATACAGCGTTGTTATTGACGACAGACATTATCAGAAAATATCAAACCTCTGAACGTTTCTAGTTGTTTCTAGTCAATAGAAAACTGTACGCATGCTTATTGCGATACGTTAAAATATGCGCTTTAAGTAATAAATGGATTAACATCTTTCTATCTCTCTCTCGTAGACACACATTAAGAGAGACTTAAGACATTAAGTTTCAGGTTGAGTCCCGAGTCAAGTCTGAAGTCTCATAAAATGCGACTCGAGTCCGAGTCACTAACTCGAGTGCCTATCTCTGGTCCGATTACAATTGGATTATGAGGGTCCATGTAAACGCAGCTACAGTCAGAATAAAAAAGTTACATGTAACCTCGTCAATCGGAATAAACTGACCAATGAATCAACAGGACATGTAAACACTGTTTGTCTGGAATGTTCGGCTTACTGACGTGTAGAATGAGCTGTTGTTGAACGAAGTCGAGTCAATCTAAAATTCTCCTTCCACTCATCGTTTGTGAAAAGCAGCAGGAAGCGTCCCAGCAGTCCTTGCTTCAGACTCTCATCCACAGTACGCCTTGTTTTGGACACGGGAAGGGTTGTTTTTACTGCTTGAAAAATATAAGCAGCACGGCACAAAGCATCATGTGCTCGTCTTCTCCAAATTAGGACCTGAAATAGATATTAAGTAGAGCTGCCCCCTAATAGTCGACCAAAATATTATTAGTCCATTAGTCGCAAAAAAAAAGCCTCCACAGGAAGTGGTGAAGTCACGCAGTCTGTGAAGGACAGATCGTTACCGGCGGGTCCTTGTGGTAAGTACAGAACATCCAAAGGTTCGCCAATCATCCATCGACCTCAAACATGGCTTATTATCATCTAAAACACATAAGTAGTAGCAACTTTACATAACTATAACGTTAACCTAGATAAATGTGCACTAGGGGTGTAACGGTACACAAAACTGATGGTTCGGTACGTACCTCGGTTTTGAAGTCACCGTTCGGTACGGGTTCGGTACAGCAGGGGAGAGAAAACTAAATATAAAATAGCTTTTTTTTATTAAACAGTGGTTTACTGAACAAATTGTGTCTGTCCATAAATGAATTAAATTATAACTAAAAGTTTCTTAAAGATAAAAAAAATATCTCTGCTAATGCTGTAAAGTGTAAACTATATAGGGAGCCCTTACTTGCACATTACTATAGTATAACAACAGAGCCCAAATTAGCCTAAATTCAGTATTTTTTTGATATAATAATCAACACTCAAATAACACATTGTATGCAAACATGTAAACTTCACATAAGGCAGTTTTTGCATTAACTTCTAAATCTAATTATAAAATTATGTTTTTACTCCAATTCGTTGTTCAAATGTAATAATTTATACACATTTTCATGACATATTCATTTCAATAATCAAGACATCACTAACAGGTTAAGTAGAATATAATGAATATATAGGCTAATATAGAACATATATTTAGTGAAAGAGTTGATTTCCCAGCTGTGGACACTGAATGACTTCTGAGGTAAATGTGATGCTACGTGACATTGTTTACAAGCTGTTTTATTGACGTCTTTCCGCCGTTGAAACACTGATTGAGCGATTACACCACATATGATACGTTTCAGTAAGTTGTAATGTATCCTTCAACACATATGTTTATTCTTTGACTAGGAAGAGATGATCGCGTTCACTCGCGCGGCGCACTGCCGCTTGAACTTACGCGCCTATACAGTGATCTGTCATGTCACATTAAAAAGCGTCAAAAAGGGATTTATCGTTTGAATTTCGTGATAAATTGGACTGAATACTTAATATGTTCGTGTGGGAACTCGGATTGAAGTGTGTTCCATGTGTAAAACAAGCCTACTGTTAACTGTTAAAGATTGCATTCAGTACCGTTCGGTACACACGTGCACCGTACCGGAAGCCTTGTACCGAAACGGTTCGGAACCAATACGTGTACCGTTACACATTAGGCGCATATTCAAGTGTTAATGCAGAGTGTGGAAGATGAAGTATAGCGCTGTACTGCACGACATGAAGGGGCCAGCACGATCACTAGCATTTTTTACTGATAACACTGGAAAGTACTTAAAATATTCCGTCGTTTTTGTGCATACAGATAAGTGTAATGCATCATTCCAAACTGTAAACGTTTATTTGTGTAAACTTACAATAACAACAAAACGTTGTGCTTTTGTAAAATAAAGAAAACAAACAGGATGCGCTTTCTGCATTCTCAGTCTACATGAACTGAGCGCGTCACAAAAATGAACCGAAATTCAGCGCATACTTGCCTCACAGACATGAGAAATATATCTATGGAAAGCCTGAAATGTCTACTTATAAATGAACCAATTCAGATCGAAAACAAATACTCTCTGATTATGTAATCTGTATGAAAATTCTCTCTTGCATTTCTCTCTAAAGGCACATCCACTATGACGATTCAGCATCGCCAACTTCATCTTTGCAGCCATCACTGACTCAGAAAACACTAGTTTATTAATATATAATTCAAATGTCTCCTTGCTATTTTTTCTGACACATTCATAATCATTACTTGCATGTGCCTGAGGAATAGGCTATATATTTCGCCCCCCAGTACATATTTAAGTAATACAATTAATATAAACGTGTGATTAGTCTACTAATGGCTTAAATGTACGACTACTAGTCGACTAGAAAGATCTTTAAAAAACTAAAAAAACTACTGTCAGGATTTACTAAAGACACGCAGTGAAAAATCGTCAATTTACTGGTGTTTGTGCCATTATTTACCACCCAAAAAAGCATGTCTTAAACAGACGCTAATTTGTGCTGCTCTTGGTAGATTGTGTTGGTCATTATGCAAATGATCCGGCTGCGTCTGTGTTCTTTAATTTGCGTGTCGTCAGTAGATCATGCGCAGAACTGTCCACTCCCATCCGCGCTTTTATAGGATTGTGCTCTCATGCTAATTTGACCTGTTTAGTAAATCTGGCCCCATGTCTGCTTTTTAAAATAATAAAAAAGGAGGATGTTAGTATGTGACAATAGCGAGAAACTATATATTAGTGCAGTGTGTGCATGTCAAAAGATCAAATCCGATTTGAAGTTTGTGACATATAAACACACACATTAACCCGATCACTTTATTTAGCGTTCATCTAAACACTATGTTCGGATTCATCAATCGGAATGAAATCATTCAAAAAAGTTGTCCATGTAAACGTAGCTACTGTAGTCTCACCTCAAGATCTGTGCCGGCTAATGTAGCACCTCGCAGGTTACAGTTCTTCAGCTTAGCATTCTTCAGCGTTGCCACACGCAGATTAATACCAGTCATCTGACTGCCCTCCATGTCAACTCCTTTCAGATTAGCCCCTAAAGCGCACAGAGAGTAACATGACAATGCAACATTAATGTGGCATAATATTCATTAGCAATGTTGTTCTATGACTAATTCTGTGTGCAGGAGTTTTACCCTCTAGATTGGCCTTGAGCCCAGAGGGATCCTCAAAGTTACATCCTTTAAGGGACGCTCCCTCTGCGTTGGAGCACAGCATCTTCACGCCCTGAAGATTAGCACCCTGGAGCACATGATTTTTTTAGAAAGTGATCAATCAAGACTTCATATCAGTTCAAGAGGATTAAAACCAAACAAAAGATGATCAGCTCACATCCAGGTTGGCTCCAGAAAGGTCCGCTCTCTCCAGGTTTGAGCAGCACAGGTTTGCATAGGTGAGATTGCAGCGACTCAGATTCGCCATCTTAAAATTAATATAGCGCAAATCCAGCCGAGAAAGGTCCGCTCCACTGAAATTAAGACCCTGAGAGGGGAAAAGACACCTCAATACCCACATCAGACAGACTAAAACACCTGAACAATTACAAAACAAATGTCTACCTGACAGCGTAGCTCTGATTTGGTTGGTGTAGCCAGCAGAAAACGAACAAATTCTTTCCGTGAGAGTGGAGAGTGGTCTTCGGGTGGATGAGAATTCTGCATGTCATGGAAAAAATTAATGAAATTAAATATATGCATATACACAACCTCTCAAAAGATCGGTTTTATTTTTTGAAAGAAATTAGAACTTTTATTCAAGGATGCATTAAATTGATACAAATATTAAGCAGCACAACTGTTTTCAACATTGATAATAATAAGAAATAAGCACCAAATTGGCATATTAAAATGATTTCTGAAGGATCATGTGACAACAAAGACTGGTGTAATGATACTGAAAATTCAGCTTTGCATCACAGGAATAAATTACATTTTACAATATATTACAATGGAAAACAGTTATTTTAAATTGTAATAACATTTCACAATATTACTGTTTTTAGCGTATTTTTGATCCAATAAATGCAGCCTTGGTGAGCAGAAGAAGAAAAAAACCTTTGAAAGGTAGTGTACAGTGGTTTCCAAAGTTATTAGCCACTCAGCATTTTCACTGGCCACAATTTTGACATCGATACCATGAGGAAAAACTGCCATATAGATATTTTTAATATTAGCTCATAATTTGGCAGCAGGTTTATAAAGCTGCTGTCACTTTAAGACGCACGGATCCATTATACTGTTACACATTTTCTTTCTCAACTGTTTACATTCACTTAAAATATAACTGACTGTGTTTACGTGAATACTCACCAAGACCGGCATTGACATTATTTTGTGTGTATTTGACTGTTTAAGCGCAATAAGCAGCGAAAAATAACTCAATTTAGTGCTGAGAGGTGGATTTATGTGCGCTCACTTTGGGTTTGAGCAAAAAATATGAGTAATATTATGAGTAATACGCGCAAACCTACGCCAAAATTCAAGCCCTGTAACAGCAAAAATGAAGCGAGTGAGTGAAGAGACGCTGGTATCGTGTAGGGCTACAACAACTAGTCGATAAAATCGATAATAATCGATAATGAAAATCATCGACAGCGATTCTCATTATCGATTAGTCGGGTCTGCCCTCTGTGCACGATAAGCTTCCACCAGTCGTGCCAAATAACAGCACTGAATAACACATTTCTATGGACAAAATGTGCATCTAGAAATAGTGGAGTGTAAACAGAGCGAGCTGATGCAGGAAAGGTACATGATCCAAGCGCCCAAAACATGAGGATTTTTTATTTTAAGCTTCAAGCGAATGCATTAGCGTTTAACAGACCCTGTCATGCGCTTTGACAGATGCGTGTGTCCAAACGTTCATTTTACAGGTTATATCCACTGATCTATATAGAGAACAGTAGTTATATCCTCATCTGTAAATGCTACTAATTCACACGAGTATTTCCATTTTGCATGAAAGCGCGTCCTGAAAGTCTGTGTTCAAACTTCACTGAACGAGGGGCGGGCACGCACACGCGCGTCAAACAGACAGAACGCAGTCGAGAGGGAGACAATTAATATTCAGCGCAAAAATATTCATTTACATTCATAAACATTCATAAATTTTGTTTTAAAAGTCAACATGTAATTCAAGTATTTTATGAGAGTAGTAACTGTAAAGAGATAACAGCGTGTAATTGAATATAAATGTAAGATGTTTCTACAGGATAAAGAAATGACAGTAACAGTTACTGTGTCCAGAGCGAATGTGTGTGTGTGTGTGTTCCTGCAGAACATTCCTCTTATGTGGTAACACTGAGTTTGTGTTTTTGTTTTTCTTTAATATCATTTTAATGTAGGGATTTAAACTCCTTTTGCTTAGTAACTTTCTTTTGCACATAATGTATAGCACAAACATACCCTTACGAAAATTAACCATGGTTTTATTATAGTAAAACCATGTTTTTGCCGTATTGATTACCATTTGTATAACCACACAAACACCATATAGTTAAACTATGGATTTGAAGAAAAACAATGGTTAATTTGTGGTTACCATTGAATAACTAAAATAACCCTGTTATTTATTTATTATGATTACTATTATTATTGTTTGTTTTGTTCATTGTAAAACCATGGTTAATTTATGTAATGGTAGACATATTCACTATGTATGTTTTCATAGCACTCAGATGACACATTTGTTTGAAGGACAGCATTGGGCAGGATGTGGAATAGTGTGTTTTGTCAATAAAATAAGAAATAGGCTTTTTATCCGATTAATCGATTCATCGGAAAAAATAATCGGCCAACTAATCGATTATCAAAATTATCGTTAGTTGCAGCCCTAGTATCGTGTGTCTATTCTGTGGGAAATAAGTATCGGAAGCGTTTCAGATATTTCAGTATCAATATGTATTTGTAATAATATGTATATTTTTTGACAAAACTACACTGCACTTAGTTTATTTATTTCAGATGCCTTTTTAAAAGACAACAATTGAACATTTTGCGGATTGGCGGGTGTTCATGTCAAGCCCTGGTAGTGTATATACTGTATATTCTGTATATTAATGTATTAACCAGACTTTCATTCTAATACCTTAATGGCGACTTCTAGCTGCTCTGCCAGTTGCTCTATCCCAAAGAACCGAGCTTCTTCCAGTACTCCTATAAAACATAAAAACATTCCACTAACTAAAGAATAAAACTGACTTAGGATATGACAAGAATATATTATTGTTATTAATTATAATTCTTTTTGAAATACAGTGATTTACCAAGATTAAAACTTATTGCAATAATCTACACCCCAAGCCAGAATGTACAGTATATCTAACATACTATCAAATGTATATCTAATAAACTAGATGAGAACTATCAACTGAGAATGCTTTAGTTAACATTCAGGCCTCACTCACCGAGTAAGTTTATTCCTTCATTGACAATGATCTGGCCATGCCTCAGGTAATTCAGGATGGGCTCAAAGTACTCTGGGCTGCGATCAATGAGGTAAGCCCCTCGTTCATCCTGCTTATTACCCCATACATCTGCAGATCAAGAAAGCAGGGGAAAAAACTCTGATATAACTGTGCTACAAACTGATCCACAATTTGATTATCCAGCAAAACAAACAATGCTTAAATCAGTCCGTGAGTGTACAGGAACTAAACTTACCCTTCTCTCTGAACATGTGTGCCAGCATGCTGTCAGGCTCCTTACTCACAAGAGTACTCCTTAAACAAGAGCAAACACAGAGATCAGACTTCAGAAATGAACCTAAAGGACAGGCCAGTCTGGACCAGTGTATGTGAGCGGAGTGGGAGCGGAGCGAGGAGTGGAGCGGCGTGATTTTGAATGGAGTGAGGAGCGGCTTTTTTAAAAGTCGTAGCGTCGTGGTTTTCAGTCTCTCCAAGAGCTCTCCACTACCGCTCCATCACGAGTACAATTCATGCCAACGGCGAACAAGTATTTGATACACTGCCGATTTTGCAGGTTTGCCCACTTACAAAGCATGTAGAAGTCTGTAATTTTTATCATAGGTACTCTTCAACTGTGAGTGACGGAATCTAAAACAAAAATCCAGAAAATCACATTGTATGATTTTTAAATAATTAATTTCCATTTTATTGCATGACATAAGTATTTGATCACCTACCAACCAGTAAGAATTCCGGCTCTCACAGACCTGTTAGTTTTTCTTTAAGAAGCCCTCCTGTTCTCCACTCATTACCTGTATTAACTGCACCTGTTTGAACTCGTTACCTGTATAAAAGACACATGTCCACACACTCAATCAAACAGACTCCAACCTCTCCACAATGGCCAAGACCAGAGAGCTGTATAAGGACATCAGGGATAAAATTGTAGACCTGCACAAGGCTGGGATGGGGTACAGGACAATAGGCAAGCAGCTTGGTGAGAAGGCAACAACTGTTGGCGCAATTATTAGAAAATGGAAGAAGTTCAAGATGACGGTCAATCTCCCTCGGTCTGGGGCACCATGCAAGATCTCACCTCGTGGGGCATCAATGATCATGAGGAAGGTGAGGGATCAGCCCAGAACTACACGGCAGGACCTGGTCAATGACCTGAAGAGAGCTGGGACCACAGTCTCAAAGAAAACCATTAGTAACACACTACGCCGTCATGGATTAAAATCCTGCAGCGCACGCAAGGTCCCCCTGCTCAAGCCAGCGCATGTCCAGGCCCGTCTGAAGTTTGCCAGTGACCATCTGGATGATCCAGAGGAGGAATGGGAGAAGGTCATGTGGTCTGGTGAGACAAAAATAGAGCTTTTTGGTCTAAACTCCACTCGCCGTGTTTGGAGGAAGAAGAAGGATGAGTACAACCCCAATAACACCATCCCAACCGTTAAGCATGAAGGTGGAAACATCATTCTTTGGGGATGCTTTTCTGCAAAGGGGACAGGACGACTGCACCGTATTGAGGGGAGGATGGATGGGGCCATGTATCGCGAGATCTTGGCCAACAACCTCCTTCCCTCAGTAAGAGCATTGAAGATGGGTCGTGGCTGGGTCTTCCAGCATGACAACGACCCGAAACACACAGCCAGGCAAATAAGGAGTGGCTCCATAAGAAGCATCTCAAGGTCCTGGAGTGGCCTAGCCAGTCTCCAGACCTGAACCAATAGAAAATCTTTGGAGGGAGCTGAAAGTCCGTATTGCCCAGCGACAGCCCCGAAACCTGAAGGATCTGGAGAAGGTCTGTATGGAGGAGTGGGCCAAAATCCCTGCTGCAGTGTGTGCAAACCTGGTCAAGAACTACAGGAAAAGTATGATCTCTGTAATTGCAAACAAATGTTTCTGTACCAAATATTAAGTTCTGCTTTTCTGATGTATCAAATACTTATGTCATGCAATAAAATGCAAATTAATTATTTAAAAATCATACAATGTGATTTTCTGGATTTTTGTTTTAGATTCCGTCACTCACAGTTGAAGAGTACTTATGATAAAAATTACAGACTTCTACATGTTTTGTAAGTGGGCAAACCTGCAAAATCGGCAGTGTATCAAATACTTGTTCTCCCCACTGTAACTGCATTTTTAGCCAGAACTCACACGTTAAACACATTTAACTAGCTTGATACAGATGGATAACTCAAATCAGAAAGAATGAAAGGTTATGATGACGGTGATGGACATGAGCGGGATGTTATAGTTCAAGGAATTTTTTTGTACCTTCTACATACTAAATATGATTGGATGAAAGCACATTTTAAACAGGTAGCACTTATTCACACACGCAATCGTTCTCTCTAATGCATTCAAACAAATGTAATCTTACAGTGCTTATCTGCTTACAGTTATCTCTATATGATTCTGAATGAGCAGAAATCTGTAATGTAGTGACCCGTAGATAAAATATTTTCATCTTTCCAAACTAAATTTGCACTGCAAAAAGCAGCAATGATATTTAACTTTTAATGATGATAAAGCCTAATAAGCTTGGCATGCCGTAGGAAAAAATGTTTGCATACTAGTGTTCCAATAAACCACGTTGAAACTATCTCCTATTGTTTATTAATTTTTTTCATTTAATGTATGTTATAAACCGAACTTTTGTGATATTTCTTGAATAGCCTATATTAGGCCTATACTGTTGAAAGAATGTAACTCTGTATGCCTGCAACAAAAAAAGTGCATTGAAAAGTGGATGAACCCACAACAAATGAATAACTGTCCTAGACATAGAGCTTGTACTCTGTCTTGCATATGGGTTATTCTCTTGGAGGATCTCATCGAACATGTCATACAGCAAGGTTGTGCGCGGCTCATCAGTAGTACGAGCCTGTTTTCTCTCTGCGCTGTGCATTCCCTGCACGTCTCCATCACCAAGCGGCTTTCCCAAATCCAACTCGGCCTGAATCATTTCTCGTGTGCGTAGCTTTTTCTCCACATCCAAGTAATGATCTTTATATCGTGGATCAAGTACAGGCGCGATGCAGTACAGGGGTTCGGAGTCCGCCTGACTAAATCGTGTGCAGACAGCCTTTAATAGCGCACTTTTAGTTGTTTTCACTCCGGGGTCTCTTTAAGCCTCTTTGTTTAAAATACGCTTTAGTGCTGCAAGTCAGATGAGCTTATCTCTTTTGTTAGCTGCTCAAAGGGGGCGAGAAGAGACAGAACGTTCTCGATTATTCTCGTTTTTGCCTCTTTCTCGGACACGTTAAAATGCTTCCACACTGCCGACATGTTTGCTGCATAAAGCGCGCGCCTCTCACTCTACACTGGTTGCTATTTGTTCGCGTCATTAAAAACGTCATTGTTCGGCAAAATTTATTCGGTCTTTTTACTTATTCGGCCGAACACCAAAAGTGCTTTTTTTGCTATTTTCGGTCGAATAATTTCGCATCCCTACAAATCACGGCCTTTTATGGCTTTATTTCCTTTCACTTATATATTAATTTACAAAAATATCTATTAAGAGTAGTTACAGTAATGGATAAGAACAGTAAGCCAACAAGACAGGAAATAATGCTGCATGGTTACCTAGTGGTTGTGAAAAGCCGCCCACCAATATTCAGCGTCAGCCAGTCAGTGTGTGATCCTGAGATGTCATCTGACGTTTTCCCATCACTCTGAGGATCTGAAACACAAACACAGTCATGGTTTTACACACTGACCTATATGTACACCTTCAGTTTCATTGAATAATAATACATTTTATGCAAAAGCAACTTCAAGCTATTCATTTCTGTTGCCTCCTGGGAATTCAACTCATGACCTTGGCATTCCAAGCGGCATATTCTACCAGCTGAACTACAGGGAAAACAAAACGATGTTGACTCACCGATGAAAGCGACTCCTTCTGACACATATAGCACATCATCATCTCTGTGGAATACATACATATTAATAATCAATCAGTATATCCGACACATTGCCTCTCATTTGCCTATCCCACTCAAGAATCAAGTACAAGGCTCTGGTGTAATCGGTTACACTTTATTTTGATAAAATAAGTCTAAAATAATTTATTTTGATAAAATAATGTTCCCCTTCAGACATTCTATTGAGTATAAGGCCTTGTCCACACGTACACGGGTATTTTTATAAACGGAGTTTTTCCCTACTCTGTTTAAAAAAATTAAAAAAAATCACGTCCACATGAAAACGCAAAAACACCACGCTATGAAGCGCTGTCAAGAGCATGCCAAACCAACAGGTGGCAATATAACCCTAACCGTAAAGCCATGTTGGCCAATCAGAAGCCTGGAAAAAAGGTTATTGCTGGTTCCAGTTCTGACGTCACAAGCCAAAATCTCCGGTTTCACTGTCCACACGACAACACTGCAACCGGAGTTTCTAAAAATCTTTACCCTGGCAGGAGTTTTCAAAAAAGTTTGGTTTCAGTGACCGGATACTGCGTTTGCGTGTGGACAAACGGCCAAACCGCATAAAAAAAGCTGCGGTTTTGAAAATACCCGTGTTCGTGTGGACAGGGCCTAAGTAACGCTGCATCTACATCATGGGCCCCCCAGCGACTAAAAGATGTTTTACAAATAAATTATATTTTCAACTTGAAAGTAAATATGCATATAATGTAGGTATTTTGATAAAGTCATAGTAAAATCACTTCAGTATTAGAATAGAAATTTAGTAGAATAAGAGGCTAGGGTTAGTAGAATAAGTTG